>BMAU01018321.1:47500-197500 GCA_019973935.1 Trichonephila clavipes | reverse complement strand
ATGACAAACTCCGGGCCTTAGGAACCAGGATTGCAGGTTTAAACATGTTTAGCGGCCAGCCAACCTTCACCTGTAATTTATCATACTATGTATCAAGAGGAAAGGAAAGCATTATATATGATGAATTTAAATATTAAAAAATCATTAAACTAAATAACATACGAACAAAAACATATAACCTAATTTTATTCAGAGTGTAGACGATGGTCGGGAGTGCATCAACAAGTAATGTGTTGCCACGAAATACAAGAGAGTGATAGCAGAACCGTATAAAATTAATTGCGACAGGATATTAAGAAATTTATATATATATACTTTTAAAAATCATAAAAATAATATTCATATAAAAATTAGTGTACAATATAAAAGAAACGCAAAAATATAATATTATTAATATTTAATTAGCATTTGGCGCCATCTATTTAATAATTGCAGAATAAAATTAGATAGTGTAGAAATTTAAAGAATCATTACAAAACATAATAACAGTAAATAATTACAGAAATACAAATTGTTCCAATAAAAACCATTATAAATATAATTACAAAGAAAGTTAGCAGGATATTCATGTTCAATACAGTGATTAAAAAATGTTTAAGATTTAAAAAAATATTATTTTTATCGCTAACTAATTAATATTAATATATAGATTATAAATATAGTTAAAATAATATTTCTATGTATAGATATTGATAAAATTGAATTCTAGTAAGGCACTTTGATTATATTAAACTTAAAGGCATCTCTTTTATCATAAATATTACTATGTAGTTTTAAATCCTAAATATACAGTGTTACATCAAGGTAATTTGTTTTGATTGGATTATTATTAATTTTAACTAAGTTTAAGTAAGCCGGATAAAAATTAATAATGGGATTTAAATTATCATTCTTACCAAAAATAATTAAATCATCAATATATCTAAAAATATAGTAGTCATTATTAATAATATAATTATATTCATAAAAATGTAAATAAAGATTAGCCGAACTATTGCTAGCTTGGCCCCCTTATGGGAGTCCTTTCTCTTGTTTATATAAAGAACCATTAAAATTAATGTAATTTTCTTTTTAGACAAAATCTATGATAGTTTTAAATTTGTTAATATTAATATTAAGATTATGCATACTGTGTGGGGATTTCTAAAGTTACTTTAATAATATGATATATATTAATGGAATTGAAAAGATCGACAAAGTCATAACTATGAACTGAATAAATATTTTTATTATTAAAATATCTATAATCACTTTACCATTTTTAATTATAGCTTTATTACATTGTTGTTTAATAAAGTTTTGTATAATATTATGAAGTAATTTGCCTTCAGAAGTAATATATGTTTTAAAACCATTTGTCACATTTCTAAATTTAACAGGACTGTTATGGAATTTTGGAGTTAAAAATATAAATGGATTCTTAATTCTAGGAATACAAAAACCTAATTTTTTATAAATAGCAATAAAACGATTACTAATTTCATTATGTGACAAATCTAATTTTTTAAAAGATCCTTTATTTAGAAAGTGATCATTAAGAATATTATAATATAAATACTTACAAATCACAACATATAGTTACCAGGTACTTTATCAATGTAAACTATGATAAAATTCTTTTGTAATTCATTAATTTTCTGTTTTATATATTTAAAAGTAGTTTCATTTTGAGAATGGTAACTAAAATCCATAAGGTATTTTAAAATATTGTACTTATACTCATCAAAAGGCTCAATTGGTAGTCAAAATTTACTTGCAGATAATAAATAAATATATATATATATATATATATATATATATATATATATATATATATATATATATATAAATATAAGTAAGGATAATTAAATTAGATTAAAAATTAAATTCCCTATCTACATTTGACTCATCTTTCTCAGTTCACATCTTCAAGTATCAAACTAATCACCCATTTTTTCTTCCGAACATACGGCCTAGCCAATAAACATGTATAATTTCAGATCGTTAGATTTAATAGTCAACATATGCCAGCATTAACTTTCAATTACCCTCTTCAAATCCGCGATACTTACAACATGTTTTTCAAGTGTTATCCATTTTAACCGATAATCGTGGCGTGCTTTTTTACTCCCTGCTCTTAGCGTCAGAACTGATGTAGAATTGAATGAATAAAGATCGTTCTTTTTTCTAACTTTTAATCTGATTATGTCTTAAAAATCATGACAGAAGTAAAGCGTGCAGGATTTTTTTTATCTGCGATTGAATTTCATATCTTCAAGTAGAAAACTAATATTTATCATAAAATAATTTTACTATAAAAACGAACGCCAACTGCAGTAATAAATGCAATGGAGAAATTGATGGAACTTCCGACTACGCCGTATGCCCCTATGTGTTGAAGACGTCGGGTTGCCGGAGTTATAAATGGTACGCAAAAAATAGAAAAGCGCTAGAAATCCCCGAAAGAGCATCGCTCTTACCGCCGAAGAATTGGAATCATCGTCTTCTACTAAAACAAATTCATAAATTATCTGTCAAAAATGGAAGCAAAGAACGAAATTAAAATTAAGCAAGAAGAAAATTTAGATGCAATAGAAGAAAAAGTAAAACAACCTATAACCATTATTAAAAATGAGATTCGATTTGAAGATCTACAGACTTTTTTCCAAAAATATAACTTGGAAATGCCCATCCAAATATTCATTATAAATTTTGAAAGTACGTGCGATTCCTTCGATTTAACATAGAAGCATAAAATCCTATTTATAACCAAGTTAGTAGATGGAGCAGTGAAGACTTACATCAAATCAAAATCGATCCTGAAAAGTTTTTACAAACTGAAAAATAATTTAATATGTGAATTCATAACACAAGTCAATCCAGCGAAGATTCATCTTCAATTATCTAAAACAGAAAAAAAAAACATCGAAAGAGATCCACATAGAATATTTCTACAGAATAAAAAAAAATCACATCCCAGATAAACATGGAAGAAGCAGCTGAAAAGTTTTACGTAATAAAAGGATTAAAAGAAAATATATCCATCGAACTACAGTTACGAAGCTGCAACAACATAGAGGAAGTGAAGGAAAAAGTGAAAACTTATGATATCCAAGAAAAATCAAAATCAAATCGGAATGGAATTATATAGCCAAAATAACCAGTGACAAGAATACCTCACCATACGAATCAATTTGCCCGTAGAAAACAGTATGGACGATAGAATTGGTGATCAATCTCAATGATGATCAATCTCAACATCCGGATGCCATAACAGGTTCAAGATACAATGTATACTCTCCTCAATTTCAATCACCTTCTTAACATCATCCGTCCTTTTCCCTTCAGCAGCCGACCGTATATCTAAGGAGTCGGCTATTGCAGCAACAACCAGCAGCTCTTCGACCGGACGCTCCAACTTTCTACCCCTGTCAAAGAACACAAGAAAATTATACATAAGATCAAACTCATCAAACAAGAGAACTTATCCAGGGACCAACAGGAGAACCTCTACGGAAGAATCAACTTCAAACAAGTTGAAGTTCTCTTGGATACAGGATCACAAGAGTGTCAATATTATTCCAAAAAATATAATATCACAAATCAAGGATCACCACAATGTAGAGTATATCAAAACAAAAATTGCCACCATCAATAGAGAAATTAAGGTGAGTGAGGCAATTGCTTTACAATTGAAAATAGGAGAAATTATTAAAGATATTAAATTCCTTATAGTAAATGTAGAACTGAAATATTTAATAATTTCTAATAAAACAATGAGTATTTTTGAATTAAATATTAATTTTAGTGATTATAAAATTTTTCAAAGAGGAAAAAAAAATATGAATCTAAGAAAAGCATTAAAGAAAATGGAACTCTTAAATTTAGTAATAATAAAATTATCACTAAGAAAACTGATAATGTGTTTAATATAGAAATAATTCCTAATAGTTATTATAATATTATTATTAAAGTGATTATTGATAAATATGAACATGTCTTTGCTAAAAATAAGTTTGATGTAGGCGAGTTAAAATGTAATTCTCCTAAAATAATACTTACCTCAGAATTAACCATTGCAAATCGACCATATAAGACATCTTTTAAAGATAATACGGAAATGAAAAAGCGATTAGACGCATTATTGAAAGCAGGAATAATAAAATCATCTTATAGATCTTACGCTGCTCCAATAACATTAGCTTTTAAAAAAGAGGATACTCGTATATGATTATGTATCGATTACAGAAAGCTAAATGATATCACAAAATTAGATGCAGAGCCAATTCCCCGAATATATGCAGTTTTTGACAAATTATATAACAGATGCAAAATTTTTCTCAACCATCGACCTATGTAGTGGTTATTGGCACATTAAATTAGATGATAATGAATCAGAAAAACTTGCATTTACATCAAATTACGGTATTTTTCAATTTGATCGTTTGCCTTTAGGATATAAAATTTCCCCAGCTATATTTCAAAGAGCTATTAGACAGATTTTAAATAAATACCAAATAAAATTTGCATCAAATTATTTTGAAAATATAATAGTATTTTTGCAATCAAATAAAGAACATGCAAAACATTTAGAGGACATTTTTTAAAAGGGTTGAATAGAAAATATTAAATTAAAATTCTCAAAGTGTAAATTTGGCAAAGATACAATTGATTTCTTAGGATATGAAATAAATCAAGGGTCATACACTCCAAATAATACAAATGTCGAAATAATTAAAAAACTTTTACCCCCTAGAAATGTAAAGGATTTACAAAGATTTCTTGGTAGTATTAATGTCTATTATAAATTCATTCCTCAATATGCAAAATTAAGAATGCTCGTAAATAAAATTCTTAAAAAGAATGAAAATTGGAATTGGACCCCGGAATGTCAACAATCTTTTCAAAAACTTAAAGATAGCTTAATTTCAAAACCCATTTTAGCTATATTCAATCCAAATTATCCCTTTCATCTTCATGTAGATGCATCGAAAACTGCGACCTCACGTATCCTCAAACAACAAAACCCAATTTAAATCAAAATCCGATTGCATTCCACTCGAGACGACTGAAAAATTATGAAATTAATTACACAATAACTGAAATAGATAGCTTAGCCATAATTGATAGTTTAGATGAATTCCATTCCTATCTTCATGGATCTCCTTTCACAGTTCATACTGATCATAATGCATTAGTTTGGCTTAAAAATTTTAAAAAATCCCACGTGTAGACTTTTAAAATGGTCTTTAAAAGTTTCTATGTATGATTTTGATAAGAACTATAAGAAAGGTAGTACAAATATTGAAGCTGATATGTTAAAAAGACATCCTATTGCTTATCATGTATTTAATACACCTCCAGAACCTTTATTAGATATCAATGAAATAAGTCATTTTCAAAATATAGAAAATACATCAGCTCCTAAAAGTTTTAAGAGAGATGGTGTTTTTGTAGTTAAAAGACAAGGTTTAGCTAAAATAATTGTACCCAAAGCTCTAAGAGTAAAATTAATGGAAATAACTCATAAAAAATTGGCCATCCAGGTGTAGCTACCATGTTAAATGTAATATCACCACAATATTGGGGAGGGGGCATATTTAAGGATAATTAAATTAGATTAAAAATTAAATTCCCTATCTAGCACTTGACTCATCTTTCTCTGTTCACATCTTCCATTATCAAACTAATCAACCATTTATTTCTTCCGATCATATGTCCTAGCCAATAAACGTGTCTAATTCCTGATTGTTAGATTTATAATAGTCAACATATGTCAACATTAAGTTTCAAATATCCGATAATTACCACATGTTTTTCAAGTGTTATCCATTTTAACCGATAAACGTGGCGTGCTTTTTTACTCCCTGCTCTTCGTGTCAGAACAGATGTAGTAATGATTGAATAAAGATCGTCCCTTTTCCTAACTTTTAATCTGATTCTGTCTTCAAAATCATGACATATATATATATATATATATATATATATAGATATATATATATATACTATGTACTTAAAAATCCAGTGATAATATCTATTAATGTAATGTGGTATGTATTCAAAACAATATAGTCTATTGGATTAGGCTGGCTAATGCTTTTGTTCATTTTAAAGCTATGGGATGACAATAAATGATTGAAAAACGTTTTCAGTACACATTTAAGCTTTTTAAACCTTATTTTTTTATATAAAAATTGAGTTTTTTTTTTAAAAAGTTAATCTTTTCTCTTCTGATAAATATACATTAAAATGATATGAGCTTGAGCATGTGCAATCTATGTATTTATTTCGTTGAATTATTAGATTCATATTGAAAGGTTTCTAAAAGTAATCTCTATTATCTTTTGTTTTTAGAAATCTCTTTAAATTATGAATTAAATTGTATCGAGAAAGAGTAATTATTATAAAGATATACTTCTTTTTTGAAAAATTTAATACATTCTTTATGTATTATATACGTTTAATTAACTGTCATTGTGTTTACTTTCTGCATAAAATGAAAAATGTTTACTTCCAGAAGATTATTTTACTAAGAGCAATTTGAAATAAAATGGTGACTGAATATAATATTCGGGGAAAGAGATTTATTTTATTAATTTTATTTTGCAATTGATGATGAAATAAATCTTAGTATTATTTCTTACTATTATATTATCAAGAAACCAATTATTAAGATAATAAAACTCGTAAAAAGCTGCGCAATTTTTTTTTTTTAAATCTCATTTTCCACATTTTTGAGTTCTTTCAGAGACGTGAAATTGCCCGTTTGAATATTAGAATTTTTCTTCATACTGATATGAATCGACATCTACTGCATCGAAAAAAGAAATCCAAAACGAGTTATTGGATTTCATAAAGATCTATATCTAGAACTGGCGAGGCAGCTGTTCTCGGAATCGGCGTTAACTCTTTCTTTAAACTCTTTAAATTCTTGAAGTCGACAGATATGAAGAGACAGACATTAGGATATCTAAAGTTAAGTTTTTTGCTTTGCAATTATCTTTTTGAATTTTTTTCTATGCCTTTTTGATTTAGTATTGCTGAACCTATCCCCTTAACATGATTTATTCCCTATGTTATAAAATAATATAAAATGTATTTACAAAATATAAATCAATAAATAATATAAATAAATACATAAAAGTTTATTAATACATATAAATAAATTTATATAAAGTAAACATATAATGTAAATACCGTAAAATCCGGCGTATAACGCGCACCGGTGTATAACGTGCACCCATAAATTCAAGCTGCATTTTTTAAATTCTTAGGTATATTCGTCGTATAACGAGCACCTCCTTTTTTACAAAGGAATCAGAAATGTGTGTATACAATGGTTGTATGTTGTCAAGTAATTTATTAGAAGTATTATCCCAAAATTTTGAAAAAAATAAGTTTATCTTTAGAACCAGAACCCTTTAATTTTATTAAGTATCGCATTTATTTCAAATAAACAATATTCCAATCTATCTAGAAATCTAATCTTTCTTATGCTAATCTACTTCATTTATTTTTAAAAGCTTTCATTTTTATACCCGGCGTATAACGCGCAGAAGTAAATTTCAATCTCAATTTTTGTGTTAAAAGCGCGCGTTATACGCCGGATTTTACGGTAATTCTAAATAAGAATAATTAAGCTGGGAGTTTTCACGAAAAAACAAAACTCTTTTTGAGGATTTTTAAAATAAAATCAGGTTATGCTTCAGAAAATGAGGATAATTTTAAGGTTACAGGAAAAAATATATTGTTAATATACATTTATTTAAAAAGCGATTGCAACAGCAAGGAATAATACACTTAGCGTCTAGCAAATTTTTGGAGTGACAGCTTTCAGATGAATTGGAAAATGATCAGACAAATAAAAGCATTATAGATGAATTTATTCATGATAAAATTTTTCACCGCAGGCCACTATCCAGCCCTCAATTCGCTGAGTATTCTATTAATTAGTCTATTGATGGTTGCTTGAGGTAACCGTTGGCACACATGACATCCAATGCAATAAGAAAATCGCCCTTTTTATTTGCTGGTGATTTTCATTTCCTGTCACGTCCAGTAAGATCCCACAGATATGCAATTGGATTCAGATCTGGAGAGTTTGTCGGCCACAGAGGGATGTTAGATTAAGTCAGGCAGTTAAGAGTTTACTGTGAGACATGTGACATGACATTGTCTTGCTGGAATACTGTGTTGAGTACGCCCTAGAACAAGCGTTAAAAATAGTGTTCACAGCTTGTGTGATGTAATGATACGTTGCCAAATGACCGATAATGTGTACCACAAGCGTCCTGTGATGAAACATTGTGCCACCCTAAATCTTAATACACGATGGAGCATAGATCTGATTCTAGACGAGACGAATCTGTTCGTAGTGTTCTCAGAGTTGCCGACATTCCGTCGATCAGCGTCATTCTTTACCAGATAAAATCGAGATTCATCAGTTAACAATACCCGATGTCATTCGATGGTTCAGGTTCGATGACGATGACACAAATCTATGCGTCTAGCCCTGTTTTGAGCAATCAACGGCACACATGTTGCTGATACCCGTGAATGTAACTGTTCCCCATACCATTTGATGCGTATGGAGTTTTTCGACATACTTCTGGAAGCAACCGGCTTCGGATGTCGTGTGCCGTGGAGAAAAAAGTTTTAAACTCAACTGGTGAATAAGCTGTTCTGTGCACTATGGCATGCACCAGTGAGCACCACTTCCTTATCGGCGTGCAAGTACATCTTCCCGAATTTATCGTGTTGAATGGCACCATCTTTGTGTCAAACACGCGTTGCTATTGTGCGCAACAACAGACCTAGCTCACAGATTTCGATAATACGGTCGCGTTCCCCGATTGTTAAGTAATATTATTGAGCCCCATAACGTATCAGAGGCTTTTTTATCCAACTTCACGAAATCTCAGTTTAAAAAAAGGGAAAGTTGGTGGCTTCTATCCCTACAATATGAGTACCACACCATTAGGTGCGTGAGCAAATCAATCATTTGCATAGCCTTCTCACTACTACGGCTCCTGAAATTTGTATGGCACTATGGCATTATTTTTACCATAGTTTTGTACTTTTGAGAAGTTTAATTTTATTCTGTTTCGCCAGAGTTATAACAAGGAACTCTTGTTAAATGCAAACTCATAACAGTATGTAAAGCACCCTTGTACTCTGTGATCTTAAGAATTCTGTATTTTTTTACATACATGCACAAAAAATGCATCGAAATACATATTTATTTCTTAAATATTTTTTTCAATGAAATAAAACATGTTTTCCGATGTATTTGCTTAAATTATTATTCAGCTATCATTTCTTTCAGTTAATTTCTACAAACACATATGAAAAAATCAGCTTGTAGTGTGTGCTGCAAAATTTTTTTATCTCTTTGTGAACACTTATGCATATATATAATAATAATTAATTAATAATTTTATTCATTCTTGTAATATTAATCTATCTCTATTAATTTATCTCAGTTTATAAATTTACCTTTATATTGTTTAAAAAGCGTTAATAATCTCGTTAGGAAAATTCTTATATAATAACTTTGCACTATACTTTAGTCAGTATATTTTAGTTTACTGATAACAATATGAATGCATTCTTATTAATTTGGATTGTTGTAAACATATCTTTAAATAAAAGGGTGAATTTCATAACATGCATTATTTGTGGTTATGTAAATATATCTGTAAATTAGTGTACGTAAAAGTTTGAATCTGAGTAAATATTAATTAAATTTATAAGTCTAGCATTTTTAAAAAAATATATATACATACAAAAAAGTATTATTTATTTTCTTTTCCTTTTTTATTTTGCAGAAGAGAGTTTTGATCCTGAAATCTCAAAAAGTAGGATAAAAAATTCTCCGGAGACAAAAAATACGAAAATTCCATTTCTTTGGGGGGAGCATTTTGAACAAACGTCTTGTTTGTTGAACTAAAAAAGTTTAAGAAGGAAAAATAAATACAAGTAAAAAATATATATATTTTTAACTTTTTAAAAATATTTTTAATTCAGTATTTTATTTTAATTGGGGAGTCATTTTATGTGTACTCTTAGTATTCCACTTTTATGTACATTTTTATTCTAATTCAATTTATTTTTCAAGTAGAAAATATCTTCCAAACTTTTTTTTCCTTTTTAGTCTAATGATATATTCAAGAAGAATTTAATGCTTCATCTTCGCATGTTTGACATAAAAGAATTGATACAGCTTTATTTTAAGAAAACAAATAGGAACGTTATTGATCACATTATGACAGGAAAACAAAGAAAAAAAATTAGAAAAAAAGAAAAAAAATGGCCGTGAATAAGAAATTCAAGGGAAAAAATGCTTCGAACAAAATGTTGAAAGTTGCTCACACATATATTAAGCATACTTGTATTTATCTTTTTACATACTAAACTTTTTCATTGTTTCGGTAGAAGATATTTTCTCCTACAATAAGCTTCAAATAATATAAAAATAATAAAAAAAGAAAATGATTCCACATTTTTATGAAAGGTTTCATGCCAAAGAATTTTACGATAAAATAAAATTTCTTAGATTTTTTTCTACCTTAATCTACTCTTAATTTAGGCATTTAAGCTTAATTACTCAACCAAAATTAACAGCACGTATCCGATTTATAATAAGAGTTTGGATATTTTTTCCTAAGTGAACAGCAGAATTTTTTTTCAGCTGATGTGAGAGAGTTTGTGTAAGTATGTGTAATTTAAGTGCTCTTAAATTCATTTTATTACTAGTGCTTATTAATATTAATTTTTCATGAACTAATAACAGCCTATTCAGTACTTTTGACAAACAAGCTAATACAATCATATGTCTTCTTTGTCATTGCATGTACAATATTTGCTATTAATAATTTTTAAATTAGCATCTCAATAGTTTGTTTATTGTTCTATTGGATTGGTTTATTATTCTATTTGTAGGAAACTGATAACAATATTTGTTATAAATTAATAATAAATACGGAGAATATGTACATACATACAGAACTAAAAAAGAAAAAAAAAACTAAAATTTTTAAAACCGTGTTTAAAGCAAAACGCAAAATGCAAACATAATAATAATAAACAACTACATATTAGTATGAAATAATGCATTTGTAATCAAACAATTCAAAATACGTAAAAAATAAACCATTTTTATCTAAGATTGGTTTTCGTGGTTATGGTCAGTAGAAGACTTAATCTGCATACTTCCGTCACACACACAATCTTGAATATTTCCGTGTATAATTACTAATTGCTAAACTTTCCAAGCGGTCCACCGGTAAATCGCAATGCCCACCCCGGGCCTATTGCATGCTTCAGACGAATGACGAAGGAGATTTATATCATGATTATAGCAAAAAAAATGACAGTAGTCTGCTCTGTTTGCCTTTAAGGAATATGTATATTCGACGCGCTTTTGTTAAAAAATTAAGATGAATTTAGCAGAAAAGAACTTCTGAAATAATGCAGAAATATCTCAAGTTTTCTTCATGCACTTTATAAGCATTGTGTGTGGAAAACCTTAGTTATACGGCATATATGAATGCAATAGTCCAGTTCACGCCACACTCCTTAACATGGTAGTATCATCGTTATGGCAGCACGTGTTAATAATTTCAGACTATCCGTGTCATCCAAAAACTTGGTTTCTTACATATGACCATGTTTGTGTAACCGGTGTTGGGTGATCTATTAGAAGTATATAAAAGGTTAACTCGTGGTATTTATAAAATTATTCGAACCATGTTGATGTGTGAGGCGGGAATAGGACTATAACATCAAAGCATGCCGTAGGACCAAGTACTTGTAAATAAAGTAAATATAACCCAGCTGTATTTATGTTCTTTTAAATGTTATTTTTTGCTGTATTTATCATTTAGTTTTTTTAACTAAGTGCTTTGAAACCAAGGAGGGAGTTTTAAATATCCATGTACTACTAAATTTAAATTGACGATTCTGATAAAAAAAACAACAATTCCATGTACCATAAAATCTGCCGTATAATACGCACTTTTAACACAAAAAGTAAGGTTGGAATTTACGGGGCGAGTTATACGCCGGGTATAAAAATGGCAGCTTTAAGATAAGAAAAATAGATCAGCATAAAAAAATAGATTACTACATGTATAAAGCTATTATTTATTTAAAAGTAATTACATACCTTATAAACGTAGAAGGTTGTAGTTTTAGAAATATACTAGTTTTTCGGAAACCTGGGATAATACCTACAATAAATTAATTGAAAATACAAAAATACTGAACAGGTTCATTTCAGGTTCCTAAGTAAAAAAAAAAAAGGATGCATGTTATATGGCGACTATATCAAAACCTTAAGAAATACAGCAGTAAAATACAGGTACACGTTATATGCTGAATTTTACGGTATATATATATATATATATATATAAGATACAATTCCCTCATGAAATTTATTAATTGAAACAATATGCATCAGTGTAAGTGTGTATCACAATAGCATCGCATTCATAAAATAATATTATAGTATATACACCAGATGAACCTTGCAATTTTTTTAAAAAAAAATAAAGAAATCCTTTTGAATTATGCTTCAGAAAAAAATTATGCTTTACAAAACTTGGGATTTTTGTGTTTTGATGAGTAAAACATTAATTAATAATTAAATAATTTATTACCTCTTAAGTTTGACATTTAAATTTTTAAATTAATATTTGACACCCAATTATTTGTTTGATCAAAAATTATTTAAGGAATCTTACATGCAAATTCATTGTAATAAAAATAAAATGTGTGAAACCAATAAAAAATTCTTGAAATATATTGCAATATCTTCTCTCTAAATATACATTCATAGTTTATAAAACCTTCTTGTCAAAAGCGTTATATTTCTGTAAGTCACTTCCGAGAAATCAGGGATATGGTATTTTATTTTGGATAGCTTCGACAGAGACATCGTTCTTTTGTTCCTTTATATAGTATTCAGGACTGCATTTTAAATGCGTTATATTCAAAGTAATAAAAAAATTAATACGAATTTTCATTTAAAAATTTTGATTCAAACTTTGATGAAAATGCGCTGTAAGAAATTTCAAGCAATCCTTCTATTGTAATGTTATATATTTAAGAATTGGTTTTTTTCGTGATTATAAAACTAAACTGAACAAATTAATATATTAATTCATCATGAATAAATTTTTAGCTCTTGAAAAAATATAATTTTTCAAATATTCATGAACAACTAGGTTTTTTATTTACAGAAATTTAAATATTAAATATTTCCCTTGACAAAATAACTCACATTAATTGAAATTCTATATCAGTGTTGGGCAACCTATGGTACGTGGGACGATTCTCAGTGTCACTATGTATTACCTTACAAATTCGTTAATTTTTTAGTGGATGGATGTTGATGAATTTGTAATTAACCTTACTTCAGTGGTTCTCAAACTTTCACTACTGGCGACCCAATTTTCAATCATAATTTTTATTGCGCCTCCCTAAAAAATAATAATGTATTGAATGCAATAATAATTCACTTTGGGTGCTAAAGCTACAATACGATCATAATTATAAGCCGTACAAATTAACAAGATAAGTATTAAATTTTGTATATGTTACTTTTTAGGTAATATATATTTTTATTATTTTTTTTTCAACTTCTTAGTTCGATTCACTATAAAAGCGCGTTTTTTTGTTTGTTTTAAAACTATAATTTATTTTATAATTATTTTTACTATACATGATAAAAATCACAATTCCAGTGAATAATTTAATTAAGAGAAAATATACTTACCTACTTTCAAGAACTGTTCAATTTTTCTTTGAAAATTTGAGAAAAAATCCAATAAAACTAAGGCAAATGTTCCAAATGTGCGTGTCCTTAATAAAGGACATAAATCACCGACACCTTTCGCTAACACAGGAACGTTATTTTCCACAGCAAACCTGTCATATTTTGTTCACTTTTTTGTAGTTTTCTTTAGTTTGATGATCTACTAATAGCATTTTGAACTTTTCCTTCCTTGTGTCTTTTTGACAAGACGAAGTGCTACATTACGGCTTCATAGTTTTCTTCATAGATATCTTTAGTCAGCATTTGAAAAATTTCAAATCAACTCAAACGTTTCATGTCTAACGCTTTTCTGATATTTACTTTCGCTATCTTGATTAATATGCATTATTTCAGTAGGCTCTTAAATAGCTTGATTAGTTTCAATTTCTTTCAATAGGAATCACAGATGCCCATTTTTTAAAAAAATATTTTGCTCATTTACATTTATAAACCATAATAAATCGCACAAAACTGCAATCAAAACCACAAAATTGTTCATGGGGAAAGTGTAGCATGCGTTCTAAGCAATAATTTTGTAAAACGTTTTTCATTATGCATTATATGTTTCAAATTACTCAAAAATAAATATTGGCCAAATAATTCTTCAAAGTGCTCAGTATGCTTTTTCATATATGATAAAACTCTTTCACATGTAAAAAGGCGAAACAGAAATATATTATTTACAACTTCCCTAAAAAAACGACGGATATAACCGTACCAGTCAAATACAAAGGTCTATACAAAGGTCAGCTAAAGTAATATTTTAGGTTAAAAAAGGTAATAAAAAAATCTCTCATCTTGGGATTACAGCAAAACAAGCAAAATATTTTTTTTAATTTGGTTATAGGATCTAAGATGGCTAATGATCATTTGAAGTGGAATATTTTATTTTTGATGATCACCCAGATGATAAAAATAAATTATATCAGTGTAAATGTGTGTTTTTTATTATGTCAGAAAGCATTTTGTTTTACTTCATTCCAAAAAAATATTAGTTAATCCTTTTATTTTCATTCAATATGCTCGCGCCCCCCTCGCAGGGTTACCGCGTCCCCCAGGGGGGCGCGCCCCACAGTTTGAGAAACACTGCCTTACTTGACAAACATCTCCAGAATTTTTGACGTTTACGGTATTACGAAAAACTCTGAAAGATAACTTTAAAGATAAATTTATAGCTATTTTGTAAATAACTGTGAACATCTTTTCTAGAGAGATTTAATTGTTTCAAGAGAGAAAATTGCTTTTTATTCAACTATAATGAAGTGAAATATTTATATTTTATGTTGTCTATATTTTACTTTATTAAGTATGTTTGAAAATGCACAATGTATGTACAATTTGAATTTCGTTATTTTTGTTTTAGAAATAGTTATACTTTATAGTGTTTATTTTTATATCAAGAAATATGTTTAAATGATGTAAAGTTAATATGCTATAAAACTATAAATATATCTATATTAAATTGGACACTATTCTATAATTCTGTATTTATAATCAGGCAGTCGAATTGTTTCTAAAATGCCCTACTGTGTGGCATGCTGAATCATATTGGTAGATTAATTTGGCACGCCACAGCTAAAAGATTGTCGACACCTGTTCTATACAATGGTAATGATTTTAGTATTGTATAGAGTTTCAGTTACACTGTAAGAATCGTATGAATTTAAGAATTGTTTGTGTGTAAGAAGCGTATTGAATTCATTTAATATAGAATTTCAGCATTGTGTGCGTTGATTGATTGATTGATTGAATATTAACGTCGCACTGTTCAGCTACACGAGGGCTTTTGGCGACGGACCACGTAATTTTGAACCATGGTCAAGTGACGTGGACGACACCTGAGCTGGCACCCCCCTCTCCTAACTACCACACCACACCAACGGGAGGACGTTTCAGCTCTCGACAGATTTAACGTGCATCGCTGCCCTACACGGCGGGTCTTTAGTGGTACTGGGCTCGAACCTGTGACAAAGCAAGCCACAGTCCGATACCTATACCACTCGGCTACCGCAGCCACGCATTGTGTGCGTATAGAAGTTTTAAGCAATGCAATATTATGACATTACAAAAAAAAAACTTACAATATTAATTCTAAAAACATTTAAAAAAAGTTTGCAGATTATGATCCTCATACACATAAGCATAAATAGCAAAACGCATAAGTGACATACATATGAGATTTGAGATTATGAATGTTACATAAATTTTCTGAATTAAATTTATATATATATATATAATTTTGGATGATTGATCCAAGTTTAGAATAGTTATCAGAAGATAATTTTATCAAAGTAAATCCTTATTGTTTTATTTTGAATTAAAAAGTCGTATCAATAAAAACATTGATGAAATTCCAATTATTTACCAGCAGTAGAAAATGGAAATTAAGATGAAGAAAAATTAATAATCAAACTTTATGAACAGAAAACTTGCTCTCGCAATGATTGGATTTGTGAAGATATATATATTAAAAAAAATAAATGGAGTCGGAACCAAAATCTATTTTCTTGATTTTGTAGAGGATGGTATCTTGTTATAAATCACATGACAAAAGTGATCAACCACTTTCCAAGTAACATAGATTGGATTAAATTTTGTGAAAGATGAGATTATTTTGAAGTTTTTCAATTCCTCTCTCTCTCTCTCAATAGTTTAAATTTATCTAAGCAGACTTTTTACTATCCGTAAAAAAATACGTAAGAATATAAAGGAAAATGTTAATGTAAGGCGGGTTTTTTATATAGATTATAAAATAATGCGTACACTTAAATCATGTATTAAATATTTTTCATCCTTTTCCTGGATTTAATCCATTTTATCAAAGTAAGAATCATCACACATTTGCAGTCTAAGTATCTCTATAAATTATTTAATAAAAATGTTTTGAAAATTCAATTTATTAGATTTATTTATAAGAGATACTATTAAATAAAAATAGCTTGAATGTTTAAAAAAACTACATACTTAAATTATAAATAATATATAAAAAAGTATGTAATAATTCATTTTTTACTATTATTTAAAGCTACACAGTACCCTTTTTCAAAAACAAATAAATTTGGAGGCAATAACAGTACAATTAATTTGTTTTATATTTAGAATATATTATAAAGATGTTTCAGAATGTAAAAAGAAAGTTTGCTCACCCATCATTTTAGAATTTAAAAAAAAAATAAGAATTTGTGTAATGTTTTTTTTTAAAATTTTTTATAAAATTCTCAATTAACAAAATTATTTAATCATTTTAAGTGATTTATATTCCATGGATTATTACAAAAGAACGTTAGTATAGATTTATAAAAGTATTTTTGTTGATTTTTAATAATTATTTTTCTAGCGGTACCTCGAAAAATACAAAACTTTTTAAAATATTACTTTCAGCATTTTTTAAAAAAATAACTTAAAATCTTAGATTTAAATCCATTCCTAACTTTTCTAGAACATGCTTTCAGGATTGAATACAAAAACATATCTTGAACAGAAAGAAAAGCCTTAAGTTATAGAAAACTCTCACGCTTCAAAATTAAAATTCAGAAAAAAAAAAACACAATTCAATTTTGTAAATGCCTAAAACAAACGTTAGTAATACCCGTAGAAATCTTAAGTTTTTTTAATATTTTAGTTTTCAATACATTTTCTACATTTAAATACTACTTTAATCTAATCTGACTGAAAATACTTTTTTGAATTCAAGTATAAATATATTTTCACACTAATGTTTTTGAACACAACGCATTTATTTGCAAAATTATAATACTAACATTTTAAGTGACAAATCACCAGGTTTGTGCATAAAAATTAATTTATTTTAGTTTTAAATTGGACAGTTTAGAAAGTTTAAATTATTATTGGGAAACTTTAAAATAATAAAGTATACTACTACGATACGTTTAATCTAATGTCGTTTGGTACATCAAGGAAATATTTAGTTTTATATGCAATATAATATAATGTCGTTTGGCACATCAAGGAAATATTTAGTTTTATATGCAATAATTGAATTCAGAATACTTGTTTTTGAATGTCAAATTGAATTATTAGCTGAGGTCTGATTTTAAGATACATAGTTTTCAGTAATATCCCATATCATGGAAATATTGTTTCTCATAGCAAACTGAGAACATATTGACCATGGCATATTCTCAAAAGAAATAGAAATGATTAAGCTTTTAAAATATATAAATTATTTTTTTAACAAAATTGGTCTTGAAATCAATTTTAATTAATTAACTATGATAACTCAAAAAACTCAAAACGTAACCAAGCCGAAATTATTTTAGTAAGGAATATTTAAATTAGAACCATTTCACATTGAAGGAGTTCATTGTGCTAAAAAATATTTTTCATTATTACAATTTAAAAGTAGACAACTGCATTAAAATGAAACCGAAACCAAAACCTAAGCTCAGAAAACTTCAAATACCTTAAAAACTAAGTTGTTATGAGATTTCAAATTTAGTGTTAAGCTCCCCAATGATATAAACTACAAGATAATGCGAAGGAAAAGAAAATGGGATTTTTGAAATTTATAGGGTACTATGTATTCTTAAGATAAGAAGATTTATATATTGATATATATATATATATATATATATATATATATATATATATATATATATATATATATATATATATATATATATATAACTACTCAAAAATTATTATATAATAAATTTAATTTTTATTCACATCTAGTTAATATTTTAAAATGATCCTAATATTATTCTGAAATTTGAAATAGTTCTTCAGTACTAAGAGTTATAAAAAGAAATATGCAAACATTTTTAATCAGCCTATATATATATATATATATATATATATATATATATAGTCTAATTCTCTACAGACGAGGAATGAACATGCAGCAATCAAAATCGAAAAACGCATATACAGTAATCAAACAGACACTGAGAAGGACGCAAACAATCGAAATTTTATATAAATGGATGCTGCAGTATTATAAACATTGTTGACTGAGGACAGCTTACATACGTTACAGCTCAGTACAGTTACAGCTTACATACTTCTGTTTACAGTTATGTAGCGCTAGCGGAATGTGCTCAGGAGGTGAAATTTGAAACTCTCTTCCCTCTGAACAGAGTTCAGTTATTCCCGATCTTTGTTTCGTAGGACTTGGTGTTGTAGTCCAGGAAGCAACTATTACCCCCTACATGTAAAATGAACGAGAGAAGGATGCCAAAATTGAAAAAAAATATTCATAATAGATAATAATTACAATATTCAATAATTATAATATAATAAAAATATTCATAATAATTCATTCATAAATATTCAGCTTCTGTGCTCAAAATAAAAAAAAACAACAATATGATGTACGCACGTATGAATAAAGGTTAAGTGAATGATGTTACGTAGAAAATGGTACACGCAGGGGTTTCTTGCGGAATTACAAAAACTTCTCGAAAGAGAGCCCACGAGCAAAAATGCAGGGCTTACACTGCCAGCAAAAGAACTGTCGAACATTAGCAAATATCCAGGGCATCTAGCTGATATCGCCTGCTTCGACGGAAGTCCTCGCAACCAGGGCCACGGCGGAGTCGACGAGGCTTGCGTAAACAAGACTTCATATGGTCCCAAAGGAAGACGTCTAGACATGAGAGATCAGGCGACAGTGCCGGTCAATTTACCGGACCTCCCCGTCCAATTCATCACCCTGGGTATGCTGTATCTAATGCACTTCGCACATCTGCGCTGAAATATGCATGCGCTTCTTCATGTTGGAACCACATACGAGCCTTTATGTTGGCTGGAAAACTTTGCAGTAGAACTTTTCATCCGTACATACAGTTAGCGCCATGCAGATTGATCCACTTTGCATGCAAATCGGGTGATTTGCATAATCGGGTATTTTGTGGCGAGAAATTGCTCATGTCTGTTTTGAATAACTTTTTATTTAATTTTGTTATCATTTTCTAGTTTATTTTACGTTTAGCTGCCTAGTCTACGATCGAACATGGAAGATCATGAATAACTGAACTGTGTGCACTTGAACTCTTGAAAGAAGGACAGGACTTCTAATTAATAATTTTAAAAGTTGAATATTTTTTGTAGCTCTCCTCACCCAATATAATCAAGTGGATATCCGTAAAACCAATGTTCCGGGATCTCTTCTCCTTAGAATAAAGTTGCGTGCCATTTTCCAAATCTAAATTGGAGAGTACAAAAACAAAACTTTTATTATCAATGTGTCTCGAATACCCGCTGATAGTCGATTTCCAGAAAAAAAGGCGTTTTTAGCTCATTTCAATTCAACATATAAGCGAAATTTCATTTTTATTGTTCTAATAATTCAAAAACGGGATTTTTATTGTCAATTCTTCCAGTAAACCTTGCCCACTCCAGGAGTTGATTTCAGTAAAATCCATTCTAAGTGGACCTATATCAAACAAAACACACATTTTCAGCAAATTTCAAGTATGCGGGTTTAAATATTCAAAAACCTAGAAGTGTTTTTTAGAAAGCTCCCCTTGATCCCTCGCAACTCCCTTGGGGTTCAATTTTCGCAAAGCCTTTTGTTAGAGGAAATCTATTCAATGAAAAGAACACGCCCACCAATTTTCTTGCAGGTAGGTCTAATAGTTTAAAAATGGATATAATTTTCTTTTACAACTCCTTAATACCCAAAACGCCCATTGAGAGTCCATTTTCGCAAAAACTAGTTTGTCGCGGATCTCTACTCTATGAAAGGAATCTGCTTACCATTATCACACAAAAAAGTACGAGTAATAGTTTAAAAATAGAAATAATTATCTGTTACACCCCTAATGGCCCCGCAATATTTTAGTAAATCAGGATAAGTAAAACTGTTTATGATTATAATTTATTTAAAATAAAATAATAAGTTTTCTTTCAGACATCATTTCTTTCAAAAATAAAATATAAAATATAGTTAATTATTCGTTTAATTTTTTTTTGTTGAAAAATATGCAAGAATTTCATAAAAATAATGCTTGCATCCCATTCAATTAGCCTTTCGAACACATTCTATACATATCTTACGCAAAAATCTATTTAATTAATATTAACTAATTACTTCAGTTTTCTTTTGAAACCTCATATCGTCGGTATAGTTATCAGAATGCGTAACTCCACGAAGGAAACTAATTTGATACGAGATTGCTACGCGCCAAACGATACAAATGACGGTACACATGTCCGAACAATAGAAATATTCTCGTATCGTGTAGTTTATGACAATATTGAAACATTGTAAACAAATAAGACTTACATACATTAATCACATACATTCTAACTTTGCTCTGCTGAAACGTCGCAATTGGCACGCCTTGAAACGTGTAGGACTAACTCGAGCAGTTTTCCTCTTAAACTAATTTAGGATTTTGCTGTAGAGTTATTAAATTTTTAAATTACCCCAAGTTACTTGGAATATACGCAAATGTGTAGTTTCTTCAAAAGGGATTTGAAATTTTATTAGGAGTATAAAAATTATAATTCTCTTTTAGGATTATATTATCCCTGGCCGTGTCAATGTTGCTTAGGTGAATTTTATTGACAGAAAATATTTTCTAAGTAATTCTCTAAGATTTTACAAAGGTTTAGAAAGATTGTAGTAATGGACTGTATCCTATTCCGGTTACATCATATGAATAAAGTTAAATGCTTTAAAATAGTGCATAATACTTAT
Organism: Trichonephila clavipes; assembly: GCA_019973935.1. Taxonomy (NCBI): domain Eukaryota; kingdom Metazoa; phylum Arthropoda; class Arachnida; order Araneae; family Nephilidae; genus Trichonephila; species Trichonephila clavipes. Next base: position 176,039 of record BMAU01018321.1, on the reverse strand, counting down.
TTTGTTCTGATAAACAAATGCTTATTCATAAGAAGTATATTTGGAATAATAAATTTGCCCCCCGTGAATAGCTGAATGACTTGCACATTATAAAAAACTTACAAGTGAGGTCTCTTGGAATCAGTACTCAGACTATTACGGCTTCGTCACAAGGTAAGGAAAAAAACAAGCTGAAAAATATCAAAAATGTAGAATGTAATGGCAATTTTTACCCCCCCGTTAAACGAGTAGATCTCTCAGATAGATAAAAAATGGTTTCGGTGTTGCGTCTACATGGAGGGTTGGAGCATTTTTTCTATATGCCTTTTGTCAGTCACCCTAGGATTCATTGAGGGGAGGGGGCATGGGATCTGATAGAAGAAGCTTGCTCAACAACGTTAGTTCTTATGATTTTCTACTGTTTCGTTAATTTTGATTTTTTTCTAGCAAAATATTGCAGTTTTCAAATTTATACGAAAATAATTCTAAACAACTATCTTAGATAGTTTTTTTTAATTATTTTTTTTGCTGGGAGTTGCAATACATCTGAGGGCCGCCACGCACTTAGCCAATGGCTGTATCTTATTCAATCCTCAATGTAGTCAAAATTAACTCCCAAAATATCTATATGTGAATCAGAATCATTCAGATCCTCGAACACATATCTAGTATAATCTAGGTGATTGACTTTTGAAAGAACACATACGAAGACCGTCTGAGTGTAAGATTTGCATGACTCGTCCATTTTGACTCAGGATTGAAGAAATATCTGATAAACAACGCACTAATCAAACTAAAAAACCAAGGAAACATCACCAGGAACTTGTAAAAGAAGGTATTGTTAATTCTTTCCAGGATTTTGAACATTCTAAGGTGATTTGTGAAGACTGCAAGAAGGCATCTTAACATATAAACTGCGATGACACTGTGATAACTAACAATTATCGTTTTGATGTTTTTCGAATGAATATCTCAATTTATGATTATATTTTAAATACTATTTTACATCAAAAATATATTTTAATGTCTAATATCACCAATAAAACGTTTAAGTCATCTGAAAATGTAAGTATGAGGAGATGCGTTTGAGAAATGTCGCGCTTCTATGGATGGAACTTGTTAAAGCGCGCCTAGCAGAGGGTTAAGTTACATAACAAATGAAATTGCATAAACACAAATACGTTACAAAGACAAACAAAAGCCTAAATTTAATAAAATAAAATAATCAAATAGTGAAATCAAAACAAAGAAATTATTAAATCACAAAAAATACAAAATCAAATCAGGGAAGCTTCAAAATAATGTATTTAAACCGCGATCCCTCGCACAGAGTGTTCTATACACCCTAGCAACAAGAAAACACTCTCAGGGCTCCAAACCGTATGCGCAAAACGACGATATTTTCTCTAGCTGCACATTTTAGGTCATTGAACCTTCAGGTTGAATGCAATCCTTCGTGCTCGTACGAATGGAATGTCGCGACCTTCAAAGGTTTATTTGGGGTGCTGAGAAAACCCCGCGAGTAATTTGGTTCAATTTTTTTCTCGAAGTATCTAAAATAGAAATAGTTTTACACATTGTTTTTCAAATATATTAATATGCATGCATATATATTTAAAATTTCAATAATTGCAGCATAAAAATAAAATAATACTATAAAATAGTTGTAATATATTATGTTTCTTATTTTTTAATTCTTTAGAAGAGGGAGAAACAGCAACTTTTTTGTCATCTATTAGATACTGTATCGAAAGATTCTGTGGATGAATTGTGATTTCGAAGACTGTGTAATTTCAGAACCAAGCTTGGAGTAATGTAACTTGAAATTGTGAATTTTTATATGAACGAAGGCGGTGTTTATATCACTGACGAAATTTGCAGTATATATGATGTTGAACCGTTGGCCATTGCAAACATTTTATCATCTACTTAATATTGCAGGAGTTAATGCTTTCACTGTCTATCATTTGGTTCTTCCAGAAATTAAAATGAGACGTTCAAGATTATTAAAGGAGATTAAAATGTTTCTTGTGCAGCGGTATTGGGATATGAGAACGGAAGTTCCAAACCTTAACAAAAAACTCAAATGAAGCTTTACTGAGACAGAAGATTTTAAAAAGAATATTAATCCACCAAAAGGGGCACTGCACTGTTTGTCGACGGTTAAACGATATAGAAACTAATTATTTTGTCTTCAATGTGAGAAAAATATGTGCTTAAAGCATATGAATACAGTCTTCTCTGAATGTTTGTAAAATGATTACAGTATTATTTTTCTACTTTCTACTATCCTTATCATTGAATACAAAGTATGTTTAATACTTGTATATACGATTTACTTGTGATTTATGAAAACATATAAAATCATGTACTTTAAAATGAAAAATGTATAGGTTTAGTTTAAATAGTTTAAGTCTCAATTGTGTGCAACACATTTAATAATTTTATTTGTATAATACAAAAACATCTTGTACTTTATAAATGTGTATAATAATTGACATAATTTTTTTCTTATATAAACCCACGTGTTACAATTTTGAGGTGCTCTCTACACTCCGCAAACAACGAAAGGTAACAAAAATAGGCACGAGTCACCCTAGTTAAGATAAATATATACACCAAAAATAATTAAGAATAACTGTGATTTTTTTATCTTTTTTATGAAAATAAAATTTCCAGAATGAGAAACATCTGTCAACATACGATGGGAATTTGTTTTCCAGGGTTATCTTTCCAACTTATAAGAATTAAGTACTTTTTAAATACCAAAACATTATTTTAACTGAGGAAGATATGTTGCATAAGCAGTTAATGCTAAAATATTATTAAATGGTTTGTAAGTGTATCTAGTCAAATTAATGTAAAATATTTTAAGAGTATCTTTTTATTAAAGTAAATTTGCACACTTAGTTAAAATTGGTAATAGTAAAAATACGGAAGTATTATTTTCCGTTTCATATATATATATATTTCCCATCTCATTTTTTTTTTTACTTTTTTTTACTTATTGACAAAAAGAGGGAGAAATTACATTAATATTGGACAAAATCATATGAACATATAAATTAAAAAAGTAAATTTTTCCGTTATTACTTTTCATCGAAAAACTGTATGCTTAATCATATTTTACCCTTAAAAATTAGATTAATGTAAATTGATGTCCTTTTTTAACGCACTGTTATGTGCTTATTGTTACGTTATTTCTTTTTATAACCCAATAAAAATAATTGAAAATTGTGTCACTGGAACGGAAAAAAGAAATAACAAGTATTTCAGGTTATTCAAAAGTTGTTTCGGGTTATTAAATGAAACAGCTCTTATTTAATGGCTCTTATTTTAATTTTTAAAAAAAGAAACAAATATTTTTAACTTTACATTTTTCCCTCTAAAATGCTATCCAAATTAAGGAGACACACACTGAAATAAGGAACAGAAATGAGAGATTATCTTATGTTAAAAACTTGTATATAAGAATCAGATAGGACGGCAGCAATTTACTATTAATTGTACAGTTAAAAAATAAGACTTAACCTCTATAATGTCAATTCAAATTATCACATCTTAGCGATTTACAGGATGGCATGGTTCTTTTAACTTACCAGAAATATTAATGCCTAAAGTTACTAGAACTGGGGATGAGGTCAGAAAAACGGTATTTAAATTTTATCCCGATATCAAGGCTGGTAAGTTTGTACCAGAAGTAAAAACTGGAAATACCATTGAAAGTTATCATAATCAAATTAGTGAGGAAAGACATGTGCAATATTCATCAAAAACGTAAGTTTATAGCTGAGAAAAGAAACTCAGAAACATCGATCAAGATAATTTCTTTCTCAAGCTGAAATTTTGTAAGAATTTCACAGATTCCCTTTATGCATTTGTTACCATGAGCAAACACTTCATTAACGCAACTATATAAAATATTTGTTGATGTAGATATAATCAAACTGAAAGAATATCCTGACAGAAACTATAACTGATAAATCAGCTTTTCTTCCATTTCTTACCTCAGAAGTGTATGGATTTTGCGACGTGCACTAGGAGCATCCCTATCTAAGTATTTTGTTCAAAATCTAGCATTTATTTTTTGATAATAAGGTGCATTTTTATTGACTGTCCATGTAATCCAAAGAGTATAATTAGAAGTAACGTACATTTTACTTCAGTATTAATCGATGAAACTGTATCGGTGCTTAGATTCCTGACCTCTAGTTGACTTTGTTTCTGCCCAAGCCCTACTCTCCATTTTTTCAATCTGATACTAAAACTAATTAGTATTAACCGTTTAACTTCTCATGTGTTTCTGCAACTAATTCCTCCTTTTTTGGAAAGATAATTTTAAACATACGTTATATAATTACTGTAATGTATGAATACGTATCTACACACATACGCGGATTTATAATCCACAACACAACATTATCTTTCTGGCAATAGACTATTAAAATTGTGTTGTTGAATTCAAGATATATAACGTGCCTTTTTCTGTTCAATCTAAAATGATTGCAAAGATTTCTGATATGTTCATATTTAGTTTAAATTTCGAAATCATATACACTGGGCGATTATAACTAAAGTCATGATTTCAAAACGTTGTAACTTTAAACCTGTGAATGATAATGACTCAATGTTTTATCAGGACGTCAGTGAGGAGATGGATTTTTTTTTGCTGAAAAAAAGGAACTAGTTTCAAAATTGCGCTATCAGTGGAAAAGCCAAAATGGAGTTGTTAGACACACTAATGTTTTTAGACGAAAGAAAATATTCAACTCGAAATGATGCCAACAAAGTTCTCATCGAAAAGACAATGGTATGCAATCACGGCGAACATATTGATTGTGAAAGAGGAAAAATCAATTTGATAAAACACAAACATCGTACAAATAATTATAGCATAAATTATACGATATGTCATCCCCTTTGTTTTATTTTTAGTTACAAATCACGAATCGACATTTCTTACAACATATTGGAGGGCTTCAGTACTTACGCTATGGATTTAAAGTGTGATGTTCACCTTCAAGTCGGCTAGATTCGCAATTCATGTGCTGCAAACAACATTCTTTGGTCATAACAAAAGTCGAAATATCAGGGGTATTAGTCGAGAAGAAAAGAGGTGGTCTCGTTGTTTGAAAATGGCTTCTTATGAGTCTATCAACTCCAAATTGAGTGATCAGCAGCTGCTTCACAAAAGTAGCAACGCGGTGGAGCACCATCTTGCATTAATATTTTGCTATCCACACACTAAAGGTACTGAAGTTAAGTTGTCAAAAGTGTTTCATGCGTCTTGGTTGCAACAAGGGGGTAAGGGGCCATACAGGCGTGATCTCTTCTAAGAAGAATGAACCCTAGGACAAGCAATTTCGTTATTTCGCACCAAAAGATGTGCTTTTTCAGAATAAAGAACTAATGGCTCTACTGGAAGTGGATTCTCCGTCACCCATATCTTTCAATTCTGTGTATTTCCAGATCCTTTCAAATGTAAATGGGCTTCGTCAGAGCTCAGGATATTGCATGATCATCTGTTATCCACTTCTATCAGGTTTAGAAACTGCAGTAAAAAGTATTCCCATGCTTCCGGCTGAGCAGGTAGCAACTGTTAAATATGATTATCTCACAGGGATAACGATGATCCTTTCCTTTATTCCTTTAAGGCTGTGACCACATGATACATGATTTTTCTCCTTTATCTAGTTTCACGTCAAAGGAATCGTCCTCTTAAAATTTTTCTTTGTGGTCATTTGGCAGAATTTTATGCCTTTTATTGTACGGAACTTCTGGATAGCTGTCGATGCACAATCCATTTCTTATAAAAACGTTTCACTAGCATACCATGATATTATTTGTTAGAATCAAGCTGTAGAAATCGTGTTAAGTCTTATGAGAACCGCAAGCACTCTAATTTTGTATCACAACCAGGACGGAGGGGCACATGCCGTATCTTGGTAATAATGGATGCTTTTACATCGTCAGTGCCCCTGATTGGTATACTATGGAAATATTTTGTGTTCCGTTGTAAAGAGAAATTCCATTGCTTTCACGATTGTTCTGGTAAAGTATGGAGCTATTCTGATCAGCAGTTTTGAAGCTAGTTCGTTTTAAATCATAACGTTAATTAAATTAAATTTGTTCAAGTAAATATATTTTTGAGTAAACTGTTCTATTCTAAGAACACTGAATCTGATTAAATATATAACGCAAAAATATATTAGGACTGCTTTTATATGAAATCTTACAAAAATAACAATAAACATATTCTTTATATACAATGGCATTCTCATTCAACATTTAAGAATTTTGAAATAAAAACAAACCAAAAGAATTTCAGATAATATAATTATATATAGGAACAAATATAATCCAAAGATTTTTTTAGGTAAGATGAATATTGTTCACGTTGCTAACTATAAAAATTATTATATACTAAGAACATTTGAAAAAAAATGAAGATAACTTAATGTAACTTTGATCTTTTTTTGATAAATATTAAAGCAGATTTTGAAATGAATTTCTGTGAATAAAAGCAAATTTAATCCAAAGAAATATATGACTGTTATGTACTCATTTTGCTTTCGTCATACTAATCAAGAAAGAGGTTCACATTACTAAGATTACTTTTTCTTTTACGAGCATAATAAAATAGAAAAAAAAGAATGATTAATAAGTCACTTTCTATATATAAAAATTACTTGGGTTTCCTTTCAAATTAAAAAAAAAGTTCTTTTGTTGAATATTATGCTTAAAAAATTAGATGCTTAGCTTTGATGATGAAATATACTGATTCAGTAAGAATATTTTAACAATGAACTTTCATACAACTTCAGAATTTTTGAAGTTGCAGCATCTTCCCCCATGTATTATGATATACATTCTGTTATAAAATGCAGCATATTTACCTAAACATAAATTAGTCAATGATGAGTATGAGTCATTATTTTATTTTTATTTAGAAATGTATATTGTGTTTTTTCATAAAATACTATGTTATTATGGTACATTTTTTTATAATGATAAAGATTTCTTTGCAAAACATTATAAGGTCAAGTTAGTAATATTTAAATAATATTGAAATTATTAACTAAATTATTTTAATCAATTTCGCTTTTTATACATTTGTGGAAACTTCTTGAAGTTAGAAAATTATACATAAGTTGCTTAAAATAAGTTTATTTTTAGACCATTATGGCAATATTATCCTTCTAACAAGGGGAGGTTACGGCTAAGGGAATTCATTTGGGGTCGAGATTTGGTATAACAGTAGTGCGCCTTCAGAGTGGTCAAACCTCAATATAATTTCGCCGAATAGCCAGTAAATACGGAGTAAATAGCCTTCAAAATTCATGCTTAGATTCAATACAATGAAGTTTTAATATCTTCCAACGAGACCGTACTGTGGTTGGTTATTCGTCTGCATACTATGCGTGAGGTTAGGGTTCAATGACATGTTCAACGTTTTTTTTTCAATTCATTTAATTACTTTTTAAAATTAAATAAATTTATTTATGAAAGGTTTATTAAATATTAAATTATATTTTTTGTAATTAGTTGTATTTTATAAAGTTAAAAAATAAGTTTTATATAAATATTCATATTAAATTTTATTAATATTTTTATATTAATTAATAATATTTATAATAAAATATATAATAAATATTAAATGATATTTTACATAAAAATCAGTTACACATAGTTTAATAATGTGAAATACAATATACTATAAATAAAAAAATTATATATGATGTAAAATAATTTATAAAATATATTATTATTATTAAATTAGTTATTTTATAATTAATATAATAAAATAATATGCATTTTTATATATTATCAACTTAATAATTTTATACAATGTATCATAGAAGTCCTTTTGAAATAAATTTATTTAATTTTAACAAGTTAATTAAAATAATTTTAATAAAAAATAAAAATAATTTTTTAATAATAAATTAATAATTTTAATTATGTATGAATAATTCTAATAATAAATGAGTACTTTTAATAATAAATGGATGATTGTGATGCTAATTTAATAATAATTTTATTATTAATTCTTATAAATAACGTTTTTCAATAATAACAATTCATTAATTAATTTTATTAAATAAAAATTCATTAATTTTAACTATTAATAATTTTAAATAATTTTAGTAATAACTAATTTAAATAATATTTTATTTAATTTTTTTTTTACTTTATAAAATAGAAAATGATTACATAAAATATCACTTCATATTTAAGAAATCTTTCATAAATAAATTTGTTTGATTTTAAAAAAATAGTGAAATAAACTGAAAAACAGTTGAACGCCTGAATCGAACCCTAACCTCGCGCCCAGTAAGCAGACAATCTACCAACCAGGCTCCAGACTAGTTGGAGGAAATTAAAACTTAATCGTATAAAAGCTACGCATGCATTTTGAAGGCTGTATACTTCGAATTGACTTGCAAATCGGCGGAATTACATTGAGGGTTGAAGGAGTACTAATATTACACCAAGTCTCGACCCCAAATGAATTACCTCAATCGTGCCCTTCCCTTGTAAGAATTTTTCATTTAACTTTTAATGTGAATCATCTGCAATATGGGAACATTTTAGAAACCATTTTTTTATTTTAATTTGCATGGAAAAAAATTTAAAAAATAAATATACGATCAGAAAGAACAGCACTTATTTTTTTTATTTATTTCCTGGAATTCACTAAAAGTATCTCTGATTCTGCTGTGAACATCACTAACGATCTCAGCAGATGTTTACAAAAAGAGAAAGTTAAAAAGCAGATTATAAAAAATGCAGCAATTTTTTTAAATTGTTTTTTGGCTTACGATATAGCAAGGTTTTCAAAATAGAAAAATGCTTCTTATTTGTTAAATTTTCGTCAACAATTTCATTTTTTATGTATTAAAATTATTACTTTGAGAAGAATTTTCCTTTGTGTTTACCTCTACATCTGTTCCAAAAATATGAAATTCACTTAGTATAATGCTAATAAATCCTACAAGTGTATGGCTGGGATTCTTCTAAATGTAGTTTATAAGAAGTTATGGAATTGATAATTGCAAAAAGAAATTGGTAGAAATTGAATTATATAACAAATGATTAAACTCAAATATGCAACTACCTTTCTGCATATTTTTTCTTCGAACAAAAAATACGAATTATATATATTTTTTTGCATCTTGAAAAGTTAGATGTAGAATATTTATGTTAATTTACATATTTTTTTAACTGGAAAAGGAAGTTCTAATATTGACTGAAACATGACATAAGCCGAAAAGATATTTAATAGAGTAATAATTCTCCCTCTAGTTCTACTAGGAAGGGATCATTATATGGCTAAATAAGTGCCTGATAATATTAAGAAGAAATAAAAAAATAAGATTAATTTAAAATTAATTTTGTTTTTGATTGTAAAGAAATATAACTTAACACAATAAGCGATTGACGACACATTTATACTCATATAATAAATTTTTATGTAAGACTGAATAAATATCGTTACGAGTTTTGTGCAATTAATTTACCTCAATTGTTAGGCAATTTTATTTTTAAGTAGGTTAAATAATTAAAATACGCATGTTTAATATTCCAATAATACTTTTTGATTTTCATAAGCAACGCCATCACTTGCATTACGAGTATAATGGCGGTTCAATGGAAACTTGATGAAATATAGGAGATACACGAAGAATGCATCTTTTTTCGCAATCATGTTGGCGACCAAATGGATGCTTCTCGAAATTACTAAAAATGTATGATGCCACGACCTAAGACGTAAGCGGACTGCTCGAGAATGTCGAGGTGATAGGTAGAAACTGCTGTATTCTGTATTTTAAGGATATTTTATGACATTAAATTCCATCCCTTTTGAAAAACTATTTCGTTCTTTGGGACTGAGATGGAAAAAAATTACGAACTTCGATCTACATGGCAGTATTTAGTAATCTATTAATCAATACTGAGTACGAAATTGCTTTAACAATTATTAGTGTTGTCTAGCGATTGCCATACAAAGAAAAGCTATCCAAAGTGTTTGGTATCAGAAATATATTCACACTTTTCATCCACATTTAACAATCTATATATCAGCCGTCAATGGAAATATTAGTTTCTCAAAATCAGCGGAAAATGGTGAAAGTATACGAAATATTTTTTTTTCTATTCAGTTAACCCATCCCCCCCCCTAAATTCATAGAATAATATGCTACTAAAATGTCTTTTGATTTCACAACTGCCCTTGATGTTTATGAAGATTTTTTTTCAGGAGTTATATAGATATTTTGGAGTACTTTGACTTTAAAATATAGTTAACTCAATTTCTAACAAATCGAAAAAAATAAGAATATGAATTTTAATATTATTTGCTAACATATAGCAAAATAATTTTTAATGGTTATAGAAATAACTTTTATGTATTTTCTCAGAGATTTAATGCATTCATCAACTTCTGCAAATGTTCCTATTATAATAGAAAATATTATTAGTTTTATCTTTGCTTTAAATTACTTCACCGGAATGTTATTTAAAAAAACTCATTAAATTTATCACTTGCATTTAGTATATGTGTATTTGTTCCTTAGATTTGAAGATTCAGAGTAACACACATAAGCACAACATAATTTTTGAGTAATTTCCTTTTAAATTTATTAAATTTGTTTTGTTAATAAGCTAGCTTTAGTTGGAAGGGAATGAGTCGTTTAAATTCAAATTTAAAACAAAGAGATAGAGTGTGTGTGCTTATGATCACACGATAGAAGTGATAATCGTTATTTTGTAATGTCGTTTCGGGGATTAATTAGGCAAATAAAAAACAAGGGAATGTTAGTATTGCCATATAAAATTATTTATTCATATGTCTGTACTCATAAAGTAATATTTTTGTGAAATATACAATCATATTTGGGAATTAATTGTATTCTAAGAAAGAAACAATAGGTTTATGGTAACTGAAGTAGGCTATAAATACTTTAGATTAAAAATTATTTAAATATGTAAAATTATTATTTAAATATCTTGCACCGCACTTTGCTGTGCTTTCATTTGGATCATTTGACATAATTAAATTGAATCTTGATTTTAAAATATCTACTAAAGACTTTGATTTGTATTATGAAAAATCTACATTAAAATCCCTACTTATAATAATAGGCAATTGGTTCAGAAGAGTTGATCCGGCTTCAGTGTGGGCAACTAAATTTTTTTGAATGATTTCAATAATTTTCTCTGCACTTTGATGTGGAGAAATATAAATTGCAACCTTTAGAATTTTTTGTCAATTTTCTGCTCTACATTTAGCTGCACGAAATTCTCCTATACATAACTCATTAAACCCAAATGATTCAGTAGTATTTGATGCTACATCCATTTCTGAATAACATAGGTTGTTGTATCTCTTTTTTTTTTATGTATAGCAACTCCACCAGCTATGTAATTATGTTTTTGGAATTTAGCAATACAATGGAAATTTGGAACATCTATGTTTTCTCCATTATTTATCCATTTCTGTTAAAGGTAATATATTAACATGTTTCACAGCACTCTTATCAAAATTCAAATTATGTGTACGTAAAATTTGACGATCCAAAGAATATATTGATATTTCCTTTTTTGTGGAAATTAAATTTGTAAAGGTATCTGTGTGATTGTTTTAAGTATGCTTTGTGACAATATTTTTAAATTCATTTTTTAGATGTCTGAGAGATGCAGATTCTCTTAGGCCATGGAAAAGTTTTGGATTGCAATTTTCCGTAATAATGTAAAGTCCTTCAAACTTGTTGCTCTTGATAACGCACCATATACCAACTGTTGAAAATGTGTTTTCTCATACTTATAACAAGTCTTGAAGGACTTGACATTGTTACGGAAATTTCCGATCCATTTTTACGAGCGTTACAAACCTGAGCGTAACAATGGTTGGCGTTTTAAAACTCATCTTTCAAATTCATTCTCCAACAAAACACGTCTAATGAAGATATTACTTTACGAATCACTCGCCCATCCAGTTTAGTGGTAGGTGGCGTTGACTTCCGTTCCATAAGACCTGGGCTCGAATCTTGGAGAAAGCATGGGTGTTTGTAAATGAAAAGTGCCTTCGCGGCATGGGGTTACTCTAAATAGGCGTCGCACCGCAAATTCTCTCGTGAGGTTGGCGGTATGGGAAGAGATGTGGGAGCCCTCTGATCACCTCCAGAATGTTCTTCCAAAAAATTGGGGTGGAACCGAGAAAACTGCATGGTGTTCAAAGCTAAGACTAACGACAGGTGGAAAAATTTAACCCTCCACCACGATGAATTTCGTGGACCTTGATCTGAAATTACTGTCTATTAGATGGCATAAGTAACAACAACACCATAACATAACAGTATATTTTCGAAGTCACGTAAAAAAAAGATCACAATTAGAAATTATTTTGAAAAACGTGGCAGCGATATGCATCACTGCTATGATATAAGGTTTTTGAAATGAATGGTTACATTATTTTCCTCGAGAAATGATTATCCATAATTTTTTATTTCAAACCTGAGATATCAACCCACTCCCTAATATTTAACACAGTACATTTAACATTGCTATAATGAATCATTCTATATTTATGTAATTTTAATGATGCTGTAACATTTTGTAATATAAATTAATATATTCATTAAAAATATATTTTTCATTTAATTTCCGTTTCAAGAAGTTATCTATATTTTTATAAATTTGAATTTATGTTGAAAACATTTAGAAAGGCAAATACATTTTTCTCTTCATAAGAGGTACCGAGAGTATTTGGAAAGTTCAATTTTTTGTATTGAGTTTGTTAAATGCTTAATTATTAAAATATGGTAAAATCATAAAATGATGCTATGTTTATGAGATAGTTAACAATTTCAAAATTGAAATTGCTATAATTTATTAAGGGAACAGGGACATCATATACTTTCAAATAATCGATTTTTCAATTTTAGTTCTAAAAAATAGTGCTTATTTTTCTGAATCTAAAAATGTATAATACTTATATGTTTGCTGATAAAATAGCCCTAAAATATGAAAAATAAAAATGTAAATAAATGACCACGCCCCTTTTGACACGCCCCTTTGAACTTTAAATATGTAGTTTCCCCTGTGTTTTATCTATATTAACTTTTGATTGTTTTTCGTTTGAATGTTAACCCCGCTACTTTTTAGCCACGCTTGTGCGTGACTATTGTTCCAAGCTGTGTGACAAAATTTCTTACTTTAAATTTCGGTTTATGGCAATGTTTTGAACCGAGTTCGTCTATTCGAAGTTTCTTGTGGCATACAACTACTTAATTTTACATTATTATTCGTAAGAAAAGATTTATTTTTACTTATAATTATTAATATTAATAAGATTTTAAAAGTATCTTAACTTTTTTAAACGAGTAATTATGCCAAGAATAAAAAATTTGGCAGAAGGAAGTATAGTAGCAATCAACATAAAAAGTCTAAATCGACTGAAGAATTGCTTTTGAATTCCGTGGAAAGTGCTTCTAGGAGAAAAATTAAAATACCGGATTTACTAAAGAACAAGATTCTCAAAATATAAACATAATCGTTGAACTGGATTTATTATCTTCCCTTATGAAAAATCTCTTATGTTGTAAATATTGCTGTTCTTCAGAGAAAATTGAGCTGAGAGAAGATTTAAAAAGTCGTAGAGGTTTAGCTGTGAGTTTGGAAATAATTTGTCACAACTGTGGAGAATCGACGAGTACAATGTCATCAAAAATATCAAATAAATGTTATGATGTTAACCTAAGATTGACATATGGAATGAGAGCTATTGGAAAAGGTGGAGCTGCTGCTCGAATATTCTGTGGGCTTATGAATTTGCCTCCACCACCTGCAAAGTTTGAACGCCATAATTCTTTGTTTTTAAATGTTTTAAAAACAATTAGTGAAAGACTCGATGAATGCAGCTGTTCACGAAGCAGTCATAGCGAATGATAATAATTCAAATATAGCTGTGGCTGTGGATGGCACATGGCATAAAAGAGGCTATTCTTCATTGAACGGAGTTGTATGTGCTACGTCTGTTGAGAACGGAAGGTTATCGACTTTGAAGCTCTCACAAAATATTGTTCTTCATGTAAGGGTAAAAAAACCATGTGAAAATTTTGCTAAAAATTACGAAGGATTCAGTGGGGGAATGGAATGTCGGGGGTATTAAGTATATTTCAGCGATCTGAAACATCACGAAAAGCATGTTATACGCAGTATCTTGGTGATGGGGACTCAAAAGGATTTTTTACTATAAAAGAAGCAAAAATATATGGCGACACAGAAGTTGAAAAATTAGAATGTGTTGGCCATGTGCAAAAGCGTATGGGCACAAAGCTGAGAAACATTCTAAAAATGAGCAAAGGCATTAAGCTATCAGATGGGAAAAATATTTCAGGACGTGGACGGCTAACGCTTAAAGAAAGTGAACTCAATCCAACATTATTATGGGCTAGCAATCCGTAAAAATTTGTCATCTGTGGAGGACATGAAAAGAGCCATATGGGCTATTTATTTTCATAAACTAAGTACTGAGGATAATCCTCAACACGCTTTGTGTCCTCTTGGTGACGATAGCTGGTGCGGTTATAACCGTAGCATTGTTACGGGGGAATTTTATATTCACAAGCATTCTTTACCTGAGTCAATTTTATTGAAAGTGAAAAAAGTGTTTCGGGATCTCACAGAGAGAAGGACTTATTGAAAAAGTGCCTTCATGGAAGAACACAAAATCCCAATGAAAGTTTTTAAAAAATGTATTTGGGGAGCGAATTCCTAAAACAGTTTTTGTTGACATTGAAACTTTGAAATTTGGAGTTATGGATGCTGTAATTTGTTTTAACGATGGATATGTAAGTAGGATAAAAGTCTTTGAAGCTCTGGGCATTAAACCAGGATACAACACGGAACGTGCCTTACTTATAATTGATAACAAACGAATTTTGAGGCTGAACGTATAGTAAATAAAGTGTCATTGGAAGCCAGAAATAAAAGAAGGTCTTTAAAAAGGAAAATGGATAAACAGAATTTAGATGAAGAAAATGAATACTAAGCAGGGAAATATTAATCAAATCTATAATGTAAGGAGAAATTTTTTGTTAAGTTTTATTATATTTTTCTCGAATGTTTAATATTTTAAATTTAGGTACACTTTAAAAAACTATTGTAGCATATTGTTTGAAACCTTTTATATATCTAAACAGGATACATGTGCATACAGTGAACAAAATATCTTTTAGTATGTGTCTAATTTTTTGAAAATTGATTTTATATGTAAAAAAAAAAATTAAGATTTTCATAATTTTAAGGTTTTATGATTATTTTTAAGAAATTATGCAATTATATAAATATAATTATTTAAAAAACAGATTCATTATGTTTAATATGTTACTTTATATATATTTGTAAATTTTTTTGTATATACAAAGAATATTTTTGTAAGAAATGGTACCTATACATGAAAATATGTATTACAAGATCTCGAAAATTATGTTCATGTTAACTAAAACAAAGGGAAGAAAAACATATGAATTTAAAATTACTTTTGTAACTCTAGAAAATGGTTAAGGATTATTATTAGTCATATAAAAATAGGCAAGGAAATACTAATTAAGTGTATAATATGTGAAAATATTGTTTTTTTTTTAGTTTTTTTCACTTTTTCTCAAAAGCATATTTTTTTGCATTTAGGTACATTTTTAAAAAAAACTATTGCACTGTATGATTCCTGATTTTTTATACTTCTATACAAGGTGCCTATGCATATAGTGAACCTAATTTTTTTCTATTAAAATAGTGCCTAATTTTTTAAAAATTGTTTTATGCATAAAAAAGCAGAAAAATAAAAAAATTTCAAATTTCAAAGTTTCATAATTTTTTAAAAGAAACTATACTAAAATTTTACTAAAAAAGGGTTTCACTGTATTTTATGTATTGTTTTATATATGTGTAAAAAATATTTTGCATAAAAAAAGGATACTTTTTTAAAAAATGGTACCTAAACATAAGTATATATTACGAGTTCTCAAAAATTATGTATTACTTAAATTAAGTAGTAAAAAAAAACTTTTGGAGTAAAAAGTTATTTTTGTAGTTCTACAGAATAATTAAATTATCTTTATTATAGACATAAAAAATCTAAGCTCTATTTGAAATTTTAAATGATATATGTCTCATAAACAAAGGGTCTTAATTTTGGCATTTTACTCTTTCGAGCATGTCCTGGTTCCCTTAAACGAACTTATTTCCATATTGTTCAACATGTAAATAAATCAATAATAAATGTCATATATTAAATGGAGAAATAATAAAGCAAAGAATAAAATTTAATATTTTTTTGAAACTAGAAAAGTAATATATGTTGTAATGCTTTCTTTTATATTTTTATAAAGAAAATAAAAGCTTATTTACAAATAAAGTTGACGAGACATGCCTCATACCTCATTCAAAATTTCAAAATTTGATTCTTTAAATAGATCTTTTTGAAAAGAATTTTGTCCGCCTTACCAATAGGAAATTACAAAGGAAAGGCAAAAATAAGAGCAGTTTCGTTTTATGAAAAATATTTATATATAAAAATAGATACTCACTCTTTTTCATTAGTCATTTTTAAGATTTAATTTTATATTTTCTCTTTAATAAGTGAACGTTTCCTTTATTAAATTATTCAGGATAGAAAATTTTCCTTTAAATTTTTTTCTCCTGTAATCTAATTGTTTAAAAATAAAGGTAGATTTAAGTGTATATACGTCTATGTTATATTTTTCTTCCTTGGCTTTTCATATTTTTAAATATTGTATGGAATGCATTTCACATTAATCATGTCTACTAGAAAGCACAAGTGAGCTGGTTAAAAAAAAGAGTTTATGTATCCTTGAATATTTCCCTTTTTTCATTCATTCGCATATGAAATCTTTCCCTAAACAAATTATACGCTTGTTTTCGAACAGAAGAGATCTTTCTTTGAACTTCTCAAAATAGCCTTTAATATTAGCTTCTATTATTTTTTATACATTCCAAGATTGAATTTGTGAAATGAATTCTGAGAAAATCTACGTACGCTTAGAATATTATAAAAAAAACCATTTTTTTTTGTAATTCATTAAAAATGTTTCAATTTAAATATATTGATCTTTATTAGCAAAATGTTTACGAGAAAAGATGAGCTTTTAACTATTTTTTTTAGTCAGGTTGTTACATTAACTGAATTGTTTTTTTATAGAAATATAAGGCAATCTAATATCTTAAAAATTTTTAAGGGAACTTTATTTTTATAAGAGGAAATAAGACTTTGATAAATTATTCCCTTCATATGTATTGTCCAAATTTTTATTTCATACAATGAAATAGTGAGGATCTAAAGTGAATTTTAACATAAGACATTTAATAATCAAATACATTTTTGAATCAAATCAGTATTTTTCAACAGTACGTCAACACAAATAAGTTGAGGAACTGTAACCCAAAAAGGATTTTTTTGTTTTACTTAAATGTGTCTCGAACAAAATGTAGATATTTAATTATAGATATGAGACACAAAATACCTTTGTTTTAATACTTTGAGAAGAACAAATTTGGAAGAGTTTATTAAGTATAGCCTTTTTTACTATCAAATGTTAAAAACTCCTGTATTATGAATATTTGAAATTATACACTTATCATTGTATTCTAGTATAATATTAAATAGGAATATTTAATTTTAACTAATTTATTTGCCTCGTAAGAAATTATACAATTACACAATAAGATATTTTGATGCAAAATTTTCTGCAAAATTAATATAATCATAAGCAAACTCTCTGTTTAACAGTAAATTTCTGTTTAAATTTAATGCAATTCCTTTGTTCAAAACTGTACTACCTCTTTTCATTGTGAATTCTCATATTGAATTGATATCTTTGCAAAGTATTGGAGATAAAATATATAAATATATTTATGACTCGATATTTTATATTGTTTTTTAAAATTTTCTTGTATATCTCTCAAGCGAGAAAATCATTTTGATATATATTCAAAGTAAAAATTAAAAATAGCTTTTCAGAAATGTGTGTGTGTAAACAGGGTGTCGGGAAACTCAAAGTTAAGCACACACTTCGTAAAAAGGAGAGTGATATTTGTTTTAAGAAAAGTAAAAATAAAAAGTGTTATCGCTTGGTTAAAAAGGTTGAGAAAGATATTTTTGAAATAGATTACATAGCCGTGCTATGAAACATAATCACAAGTCGAACAAATATCCTTGCAAATTTAGTTAAAATTATCATAGCTTGATTTAGTCTTGGTTTCAGAAAATGATGTCACCTCCATCTGACTTTACATTAAGGGAACCAGGACATGCTCGAAAGAATAAAATGCCAAAATTAATTGTTTATGAGACATATATCATTTACAATTTGCAATAGAGCTTCGCTTTTTTACGTTCTTAATAAAGATAATTTAATTATTCTGTAGAACTACAAAAAATAAATTTTTACTTCAAAAGTTTTATTTTTTTTTCTTTTTACTGCTTAGTTTAAGTAATACAAAATTTTTCAGAACTCGTAATATATACTTGTGTTTAGGTATCATTTTATAAAAAAGTATTTTTTTTTATGCAAAATATTTTTTACACATATATAAAACAATGCATAAAATACAGTGAACCTATTTTTTTTAGTAAAATGTTAGTATGGTTTCTTTGAAAAAATTATGAAACTTTGAAATTTAATTTTTTTTATTTTTCTGCTTTTCTTATGCATAAAACTATTTTAAAAAAATTAGGCACTATCTTAATAGAAAGAAAATAAATTCACTATATGCATAGGCTTCTTGTATAGAAGTATAAAAAATCTGAAATCATATAGTGCAATAGATTTTTTTAAAAATGTACCTAAATGCAAAAAAATATGATTTTGAGAAAAAGTGAAAAAACTAAAAAAAAAACAACAATATTTTCACATATTATACACTTTATTAGTATTTGCTTGCCTATTTTTATATGACTAATAATAATCCTTAATCATTTTCTAGAGCTACAAAAGTAATTTTAAATTCATTTGTTTTTTTCCCTTTGTTTTAGTTAACATGAACATAATTTTTCGAGATCTTGTAATACATATTTTCATGTAAAGGTACCATTTTTTTACAAAAATATTCTTTGAATTTACAAAACAAATTACATATATATATATATACAGTAACATATCAAACGTAATGAACTAGTTCTTTAACGAATTAATTGCATAATTTCTTTAAAATAATCATAAAACATTAAAATTATGAAAGTCTTAATTTTCTTTTTGCACTTATAAATTTATTTTTTGAAAAATTACACATTACATACTAAAAGATATTTTGTTCACTATATAGAACATTTATATAGATCAAACACAGGGGAAATTACATATTTAATGTTGAAAGGGGCGTGGTAATTTGTTTACATTTTTATTTTTCATATTTTAGGGCTATTTTATCAACAGACATATAAGTATTATAATACATTTTTAGATTCAGAAAAATAAACACTATTTTTTAGAACTAAAATTAAAAAAATCGATTTTTTCAAAGTATACGATGTTCCTGTTTTCTTAAGAAAAATTATAAGTTTCTGAAAGGTGGTCCATTTAGTTAAAACTCCAAAGTAGTGCAACAATTGTTCTGTTCTACTCTCTATCCGGAACAGTCATGATGGATTTTTTTAAAAGTTTCAGACAATTTTTGTAAAGAAAACTCTGATCTAAAAATTCATAAAGATTTTTTTTTTGCTATTGGTATCTCATATTCCGCCAATATTTACAGCCGTACTATTAATCAAAATTCAAAAAGTCAGTAAAACATTAGTAAGCACAGTTAAAATGAGTGTTTTATGAATCAGTTTGAGAAAATGATGCACCTAATTTTGTCTCACCATAAAGAAAAAAATATATTACATATTACTTTCTATATATATATATATATATATATATATATATATATATATATATATATACGTTTCAAAAATATAAACAATACGTTTCAAAAAATAAACTAATCAATTAAAAAAAGGAGCCACAGGTTATACTTCTCTGTTCATAACTATATTTGCCATTTATTTTGCCAAATTACTTCATTTCAAAAAATTCAATCTTAAAAGTGTGATCTCCAAATGCAGCAATTAACTTAATAATCAATTGAATAAAACGTAAATTTTTTTGTAATATTTTAGTGAATTAATTGTTGGAAGTGTATAACTTCTACATGAATTCGAGTTCTACTTCTTCTTAGACTGATAACTTGATGAATCGTGCGTGAATAATTAAAATTATTTCGCCCGTTGTTTAAGAAATCCTTTCCTATCCTTCCGCTATTTGGTTAGAATTTTGATTGATCTATAAGATGAAGTTCAAAAACAAACACTTCAACTAAATATTAATTTTAAACGTAACAAAATATTATCCTTTTTATATTTAAGTTTTCATATACATTTCGAGTGTAATGTTTTGTAATAATTTTTAAAAAAAATATGGACTAGAAAATAGCATGTATTGTACATTTTTTTGAATATTAGCAGAATGATTTATTTCTTGAAATAACTTGTGCCTTCCGGTAGTATACGTAGCATTATTCTTCTAACAGTGAGCGAAATTTAGGTTACACCGTTTTCTCAAAACGACTCAAACTTTGCTAATTTTGACTAATCCACAGGGAAAGTTATTTTCTCGATTTGTAACTGATTAATAGCACGGCTATGAAAGATCCCGTTAGTGAAACAATCAATATTAAATTCTGGAATTTGTTGTCATAGTATCAAATGCTGTGATCGAGGTTGTTTACACAGATGTATTCAAAATGGAAATGTTGTGCAAATACAATATAATCTCTAAGATTATAATGGACGAAAAGAAGAAAGTGCTGTACCATTTTGGAATCTCAACTAAATTCAGCATCTTTTAAAAACTTGTCTGGGGTTGTTGCAATAGTTTTTTTTTTTTTTTTTTTTTTTTTTTTTCATGAGGAGTTAAAAGTTAGGTGACATCAATTTTTCAAATCTAGATTCAAGCAAACTATGTTAATTTTAACTAATATGGCAAAGTTGTTTGTCCGATTTATGAATTTGAGTCTTAGTAAGATTAATTCTTATGTGTAAGATGACATTAGTGATAAAATCGTTGAAAATTTCTTAAATTTGAAATCACTGTAACTAATGATGTGATAAAATGTGTCGATTTTTCACATTTTCAAAAGTATGCTTGTTATCCCTTGACACAGTGATGGGAGTTTTATTTTATATTTTTTTCTAGAACAGATATGAACCCTATCTTTCACAGGGGTCATATCTGTTAGCTCAATGTTAAGCTATCTAATAATAGCTTAGCACTAAATTTCTAGACACCTTGTATTTGTGATCATTGAACAAATTTTAAGATGGGACTATAGATCACTAAAACATAACTTCTATTTGTGAATGTGTTACTTTTTTGGAAGTAAAAAGACAATGTGTGATACATGAGAAAAACATCATTTGTTTGCTAACAATAACATCAAAACGCGTTACTCAGCAACGATATTTACAATAAATGTTAAAGGCCCGACTACCATCAGTGGTAGATGCGGTAGAATGGAAGATGCGGAAGAGGTGATTTGCTTAATATTCCAAAGATGCAAGGAATTCCAAGCGTGCTTGTAATCAAAAGGGAAAATCAAGCAACGTGGTCCTCATTAAAACCTATGCAGTATCGTAAAAGATTGTTCTCAGATACTCACATAAGAAGTTAATCGATACTCAATCAATCTAACGTTCGAGATTACCGTTAGATTGGACCATCGCAGTCAATCCTTTCTACTGGAATCCACAACCGACATCTAAGTAACTGTGGACAACTATTTTACAAGATGCGTGCCTGCCTATTTACAATTACTAAAATGTAATTGAAGCTCAGTGGCTGAGTGTTTAGTACATATCGCTTCCACATCACAGGTCAGAGTTTCAAACCCCGGGCTGGGCAAGGTTGACTTAGACATTCATCCCTTCATTGGATCAATAAATGAGTATCAAGCTTGTTTGGGAACTCAACACTGATGGTTTTGCGTCAGACAAACCACATGACTGAAAAGTCTGCTCCTGCACCTTAGGGCCCAAGCTCATGTACACTGAATTGGACACAATTTGACTCTCATAGGCTGTTGCACCACTGAGTTCAGTTAAAATGCAATTAGATGAGCAGTCAGTATAACTACCCTTGATATTTAAATATTAAAATTTTATATGATACGGTGTTATGATACTAAAAGAAATACGTTTCAAAAGTGTGTGCTCTCTATTGTTATATCATTTCATTGTCACCATCCTCGGCGAACTTACAAACAGAAAAGTTTATTTATGGTATCCGTACTCCTTCAAAACGTCATTTTCGTCAAATTTTTCGATTTTTTAATTTAAATGTTATTTGAAAATATGAACTTTTTTCTTTAAAATGGTGTTTAAACTTTGTTTCTATCTTATTTAGAACTTAAGTTATGGGGATTTCAGTTTCATTCGATAGCACCTTTTTGAACCCGGAAGTACAAGTCTGCATTGCGAAGTAGAAAAAATGTTTGTTGACATTTTTATTTTTCAAAGTATCGTTTAAATATGCAATAGTAAGAAATTTAAACTTTTTAAAATATGAATTTGAGTTTTCAGAATTATCAAGAATATAATTGGCAACAGGTTTTTATTTATATTTTTATCTAGAATCTGGCAAGAAAATAGAGTGCTTTACTGTTTGTTTACATTTGCTTATGATTACTTAGCTCTTTATAAGCTTTTGTTTAATCCTTTTTTATAGCAGAAAATTTTAATTTTTGTCATTTAAAATGGGTAATGCTAAACGTAGAGTTAGTGGAAAGAGAAAACGCCAATTTCTAGTAAATGGATCTACCATTAAACATTCAAAAAATAGCAGCGCAACATCTACCAACGCCAGTTCTTCAAAAATTAAATACCTGCTGCCTTTGATGAAGAAATAGAAGAATATCAACGTACCCCACTTACTGGTATCAGAATAATTGATATGGAAGTCCTTTTAAATTTGTTTTTACAACTTTGCTGCCCAAGATGCTTCGAAGAAGGTATCCTGCTTTCTGAGGATTCCACATATAGTTTGTGCTCAAATTTTGTTATCAGGTGTAAACATTGTGACTTTTACTCAGGGTTTTCTAGTTCAAAGAAAATTTTAAACTGTCCTGAAGTAAATACAAGATTTGTGTATGGTATGAGACAAATTGGGAAATGTTTTTCTGCTGGGTTTAAATTATGTGGTACGTTAAATTTACCCAGGCTCAGTAAAACTGCGTACACTAATCATGAGAATAAACTCATGTTAGTGAACTATCAATGCAAAAAGCTGTTAGAGCTACATCCTACTAAAAATAAAATTGTTGAATGTGGCATTTTAGTTGATGGAACGTGGCAGCGTAGAGGTTACTCTTCCATGAATGGGTGTGACGCAGCTTTGTCAGTTGACACTGGTAAAGTAGTAGACATTGAAATAATGTCGTCATATTGTCCCACCTGCAGAAAGATTTCTAAAATGCCTAGAAGCATTGAGTCGGAAACCTTTGAAGCAGATCACGTGTGCCATAGCACTTTTCAAGGTTCTGCGTTAAAAATGGAAGCTGTTGGTGCTACGAGAATCTTCCAACGTTCTATTGCCAAACGAGGCCTTAAATATGCACATTATTATGGTGACGGGGACTCTAAGGGCTTTATCAGTGTCAAAGATACTTATGGGAAGGATAACGTCACAAAATATGAATGCATTGGTCATGTTCAAAACAGAGTAGGTGCGAGATTGCGCAAACTAAAGTCTAAAAATAAAAATCTGTCTGGTAAAGGCAAACTCACCGACTCTTTTATTGACCGATTGCAAAACTATTATGGGATTACTGTTCGTAGCAATGTTGGAAACCTATCCGGTCTTCAGCAAAATGTTTTTGCGGCTTTGTTTCATTGCTCATCAAGTGTCGAGAAACCGATGCATGGGCAGTGTCCCATCAGAAAAGATAGTTGGTGCTACTACCAGCGAGCACTGTCTTGTGGCAAAAAGCCAAACGAAAAATATAAAGGCTTATCAAATGAAGTACTAAACACGATTAAGCCTACATATATAGAGTTGTGTACCAAAGAACTACTTATTAAATGCCTGTATGGCAAAACACAAAATTCAAACGAGTGTTTAAATGGCATTATATGGCAGAGAGTACCCAAGGAAGTTTTCTTGTGCCTCAAAATTTTAAAATCTGGTGCATTGGATGCTGTGATCCAATTTAATGATGGATACAAGGGTTGTGTTGAAATTTTTAAAAAACTTAATATAACTCCTGGTTATTTTACTTTAAAAGCATACAAACATCTTGACATCAATAGAATTAACGACGCAGAACGACATTCAACATCAAATGTAAAGCAGCGTAGAAAAATTTTAAAAGCTACAAGGAAAAAAAAAAAAAAAAATCAATGTTTTACAGAGTAAAGAAGGTGTTATTTATAAATCAGGAGCATTTTAAGTATATCAAATTGTGTTTAATATTAAAATTTGCAGTTCAAAGTTTATTTCTGATTTATCTCAAAATGAATTTGTTTAACGTATTGACATCTGACAACGTAAATATCAGAAAAAGTTGTGAACCAAATTAGTTCGAATTTTATAAATATATTTGTTTTATAGATTTAAAGAACCCCTACTACTTTCATAATTATATAGTTGATATGTTTTTAGTAACTAAGGTATATATCATGCTCGTAATAATTTCTTAAGGATTTTTCAATGTTCTTTTACTCGAAACTTGATAAAAATTGTAATAAATTGATTATCATCAGGAAAATAGTACCAGCCCTAAAAATTGTTATAATGATCATCATCAAATTTACAGAAAAGGGATATTTTTGTTTACATTTGAGTTATGTGCGTTATTCTAATAATCAATTTAATTACTATTTACACTATGCTTTACTCCTTAAAATTTTTTTATGTACTACAAGTAACATATTAAATGTATTTTTCATAGTTTTAAGTTATATTTCATCAGTAAAAAATATTTTAATAGCAAATTTTACAGTTTTTAAAAAAATTTTCTTCGAAGGTGTACGGATACCTTATTAACAACAAAATTTCCTAGAAAATTTTGTTTACTGCCCTGTAATAATGAAATGCTCTATTCGAAATACTTATTTACACGTGAAAGCTAAATTTCTCTTGCATTTTAGCTATATTATTTTTCATGATTTGCTCATTTTAAGTTTTTGGCAATTCGTGTAACTAATTATTTTATTTTTGATACGTAAGCTACACATTTATGTTTTAAAATATTCTGAAAATAAGTACAATGTACTTATTTAATGTAAATGAATCTACCGATCTTATGATACTTTTTTTTTACAAAAAACTATGAACAAGGATAAAGTTTGTTGAAGTTTCACAGTTTGAATCCACTGAATTTCTGTGATTCGCCAATGAAAAATGTTCAATTATTCATTATCATTCTGGAAATTAAAAATGTTGAAATATTAATCGTTTATATCATTCACAAAATTCAAATTCTGTGAGTCATGATTAATTAAAAAAGTGTGTCTTAAGTACGCATGGAAGAAGTTATACTTCTTTGGCGTAACAAGATTAAAATCTTTCCAAAAATCTTGAATATGACAAGCTTGGCCAAGGACGAAAGGCGGTCACGAGCAGAGTTGAACAATAATAACCTTAAGTCAATCGGACCAGACAAACCCGAGAAATTTACGATTTAAATAAATGTAAACACCCCCGCACAGAGACAATAGGGCCTATAACATGGGAGAGGAGTCGGCAGATTGTATCTGGATATGAGGTGAACCGAAGGTGACACCTGACATCTCACATAGAATGTCTCAGTGGGAAGAAAAGTTCCTGAGAAAATTAAGACATTTGCCTGAAGAGCCCCCAAGTTATAGTCATTTTAAAATAGTTACAACATTTAAGACAATTAAATAAAAATGAAGAAGGAAACCCAGTTACTCGAAACTTT
Organism: Trichonephila clavipes; assembly: GCA_019973935.1. Classification (NCBI taxonomy): domain Eukaryota; kingdom Metazoa; phylum Arthropoda; class Arachnida; order Araneae; family Nephilidae; genus Trichonephila; species Trichonephila clavipes. The sequence continues at coordinate 150,062 of BMAU01018321.1, read as the reverse complement.
GCCTGGTTGAGAGGAAATACAAGATAAATCCATTCGAATCGGAGTCTGTAATTGCAAATGGGGTGGTGCTAGCTCGGGAAAGAAAAAGGAAACTAACTCCCCGGGGAGGGCACATGTGACGTAAATGGTCACGTACATCCCAACGATACACAGAGTAGTAGGTGATCCCTAAGTTTCATCCTTTAATCTATTTAATATCGTGACGTCATCAAAAGATCGAACCCCATAGGAATAAAATCGGGATTCTAATTTTGTGATAGCGCCCTCCCAGGCCCTCTATCTACACCCGAAATGTAACAGATGAAATAGCTCAACAAGGAGAATCTATGTTTCTAGTTAAATTAACGAAGCCCAAAAATCCTCAGATTTACTGGATTAAAAAAATTTAAAACTTTAAAATAATTTAAAACTGTTAAATATAGGTGAAGAAAACTGGGGCTATGTTCCTGAAAACATATGTCTAGTATGCTCATAGAGAGTACAATCGAATCCAACCAGTACATTCGACCAATGTGGCACGATTCAAGTTATTACTATGGAATCCTGTATGGAGGAAGCACTGGAAGCGGGCCAATTCGAAATAAAACTCGCGTTAATACGAAAATATGGCGGACCTCCAATAATCAATTCCCAAGCTCAATTCCTTAATGGGGTGAAATTAGTTCCAGTCCTCATAGGATTAACATGGGAGCACGACATTTTAGTGCTTAAGCCATCCCCAAGCCTACACAATGGGAATGAAGAAGATAACCGGACGAGTCTCGATGAGTGGAATAGTTGTTTCGAATCGTAAGTCCGAGACTCGAACAGAAGCCAAGATATTGTTTATTTAAACAAATTTAAAAAGCTTAAAACAATTAATAACTATGGAAGAAATAGCTCTATGAAAATATAATTATAGTAACTGGAAGAACATATACTGAAGGACGGTATGAGCCAGGTCGGAGTGGTCTGTGAGGCTCGGTTGCAGTGACATTGACCCAATACCTGTAGAGGGGGGAATCACCGGGGGGATGAGTTACAACATATATGGTTTATGACAATAGTTATTACGATCCCCCAAATATCAGTCCCCTAGCACCAAAAAAGTGGCATATTAAAATGTTAGACAATGGTGTGCGTGTATATCGTAAAAATTTACCCTCATACTTTTCCCTCACTCGCAACAATAAGTATAACTTCACAAATAGAAAAATTTATAACATTTTGTAAACCTTTTGCACAAAAACTATTTTCACAAATTAATCTATTCATTTAAAAGCGTACTTCAAAATTGATGTCGAATTAACTCTATACCGAAAATATCATTTCAACAAAAATTAGAGCTAGACTAAAAAAAGATAAATTATTGGGTTTGAGCGTCATGAAAAGATTAATTAAAACAGTGAAGAAAAGAAAATTTGAATTTTGTAATTTAATGTAAGTTTTTTAATGTAATGTATTTTGATAATGATATTTTTTAGATATATTAAAAATATCAAGTTATTTTTAAAATAATGCATGTAATTATTTCGTAAGTAACTGTAATATTATTTATGTAAAAAAATAAATGTCATTTAAATAATTATAGGATTATATAGAAATATATTGATGTTTCGTAAAACTTATTTATTGATTTTTTCCCTACTGTACAGAAAACGAAAATAATATGTCATGATTAATTTTGTCAGGAATTTATTATTACGATCACCACTTGTTCATTATTACCCTAATTTAATGTATCAAATTGCATAATATTGTGACTTTACAACACAAATACTAGTATGCTTATCCCTTTCTAAAAATGTTAATGTAGGGATGCATTTAAATATCTTTGAGTAAAACAAAAATTATATCTAAATGATATTAGTATACCATCGGTATTCGACCAATCACATTTTATACAGATATTGAAATAATTAAACAATTACAAGAGGCATCACGTTTAGTAAAACAAAGATGAATATAAGTATTTATGCTATGTTCATTAAATGTGCTTATAATTTTTCAGAAATTATGTTTACTTTATTTGTAAAAAAAAATATGAGTTTTATGGGGGCGTAATACAACTCAGTTAACAAAAACAGGTCAAAAAATCAAATTGTTTTTTTTCGGTCTGGTCTAAATTATTTTTCATGTATCTTTATGTAAGCAAAATAATTTTAAGTTCTAAGTAAAAGAACACATTTAAATGATAAATGATACGTTCGTTTTTATCCACATGCCTATAGCAAATAAAAAATTGTAGCCAATTTTCTCAGGAAAAAAAAATATCACTAGTTTTCTTAATTTCAAATCTAAAAACATTTTTTTTCCTAAATTACTTAATGCTTTGATATTTTTTCCTAAGTATAGCTATTACTATATGTAATGAAAGTATGCATTTGAAATCGAAACAGTACTTATTTTTTAAAAAAATAGCGGACTTTAAAATTTATACATTTTTTTAAAGAACTTTCAGTAAACATTCACAAAGCATATTTTACTAATATCAATCATTATATCAGAAAATTCATACTAAATTTTTTTATACATAGTTTGAGGTACTTGTAATTCATATCCATATATGTGCGTCAGTTTACGCAAGGGGAGTAGAGTTTAAAAAACAATTGATGGATTTTTAAACTGTTCTTTAATGAAATAAATTTCTGCTTTTTGTGGTATTTTCAGCATAAAAACTGTTTTCGTAATACATTAAGGGAAAAATATTAAAATTTATGAAAATGATTTAATCAAAGATACTTTTATAAATTGTAATATGTCCCTTTAAAAAAATAGGAGTTTTTAAAGAACCTAGTATATAACCCATAAATGAGAGTGTATACATATATTAAATTAAAGTAAGTAATACAAAATAGTATTTTTATCATACCTTTTTACATTAATTTATATTTCAAAAGTGTTTTATCATATTATATGGTCAGAATGGAAAATGCATGTACAGTAATGTCATAAATGTAGATGATTTTATTTTTTACAAATAACAAGCGTATAACATTTCCAAGTATAACTCCTTTAAATCAAAGTAATAGTTAGATTCATAATCATATTTTTAAATGTATTTCTATATTGGCCTAACTAAACAACATAGACCTAAGCCTTACGGACTGCTTTATTCGCCAAAAGTCGTTGGCATAGCAGTAGCCGTTTTGGAAGATTTCGGTGCCCTTTGATTTCTCAGCACTGCATGGACAAAGGCAACAACAATAATAGTTAAATAAGTATATTCCCTATTTATTTCTAATATTTAACTAGTATATGATCTACGTATTTTTCTTTAAAAAAGATTAACAAAACTTTAATTTATAAAAATGATTTTCGTAAGATATTTTAAAAAGAGTCTTATGGAATTTCTTCCAAAATAACATTTAGATCACCACGATTTTTCTATTTTTTAATGGTATGCTTAATGATTTTATGCATTTCTTCAACAATATTCGATTCACATAGAAATATGAATAAAAAATTAAAAACGAACAAACTTATGACATTTAAAATTTGATATCATAATGCAATATGCAATTGAAGCATTTAAATAATGTTCTAAATTATTTTGAAAATTAATCATCTCAAAGTTTTGCTGTAAGCTTGAAAGTATTTCCCCCATCATGTTTTCAAAGGTAAGCTTATTCTAAAAATGATACAGACAAATAGACAAAGTATTATAAAACATTTTCATTTGCCACTTTGTAGGCTAAAATGAAAATGTCCCAAATGCAAAAAAAAGTTAAATATGCAAAGCATCAAAATAAATGAGTAAAAAATTATGCAAATGAAAATTTGAAAAAAATATCAAAACATTATATAAATAATGCAGGAAAATAAAACTTTAACAGAGTTCAAAAATATGAAAATCATAAAAAAAGAGAAAAATAATTATGGACGAATAAAAGAGTTTCTTAAATGCATGAAAAGAAACACGTTGCCATAACCAGGATGTTAAAAAGATAACTGATTGCATCCCTTAGGTTATTTATTAGTCCTTGAGTAAAATTTTTACGAATGCTCAATGGACAGGGCAAACTATATGTCAGTAACAAATACAATTTTAATACATCTTCTAAATAAAATAAATAGAAAGAAAATACATTTGTAAATAGATTTTTTTAAGTCATAAGCAAATAAAATATTTAAAATTACATAGTATCAAAACGATTTTGGATTCGTGACATATTTTTAGGTAACGAGGGACATGTTTAGTTATATAATGAGATTATTCTCAAATTAAAGGGGCAATAAATTTAGTGTAAAATTATATACAACTTTAAAATGAGTTAAAAGTTCTATGAATCATTGCATACTTCCCAAAGCTTAAGACTGTCATTGCACTAGTATTTATGAATTTCCTCCATGAATTTCCTCTCTTCTTTAAGGGGTTATCACTTAAAACTTCATACAGCAGTGAAGACATGGGAATTGTTACCTTTACTTACCTCTTATAAGTAAACTAACCGCATGGTCCTGCGTTGCGAGTGTTTTTTAAAGTGCATAACTTTTTGTCCATGAAAATTTCTCCTTCCTCTTTCCGTATCAACACTTCTTAACGTGTGTGATTTCTATATTAATACCACTAAAATTCCCCTATTCAAAATTTCTTCCACATCTTTGTCCCTTCGGACGTGTTTATTCCCCCTCCATTTTGCTCGGAGTTGCACGGGCTTTCTCCGAGAGTATAACTTATCATCATGGAAATTCCCTTTTTCACTCTCGACACCAACACATTTGTAAGTGTGTGGGTATGCTCAAAGTGAATGATTTCTTTATTTATGACATTTAAATTTCCTTTTGTGAAATTTCTTCCACATCTTTTCCTTGTCAGACAAGCTTATTTTCCCTACGCACTGCTTGGGGTTGCATGAGCATTTTTGTGGGTTAAATATTTTTCGTCCCCCTCCCCAGGGATAATATCTTACTTTAAAATTTTATTTACAATTAATAATTTACACATCTAATCTAGTTTTTAAAAAAACCCAGACGAAATACGATTTTAATATTAAATAATTAAATTAATAATGAATAATATGAAGCAATATTGCTTCAGCTAAAAAAAAATTTATGTGCATTTTCTTAAAGTAATGAACCAAGAAATTTTATCGTTGACTATTCAAACGTTTGCTTATTTCTTGACGGTTGAATGCGTGACTAAAATTATGTAATTATAAAAAAGGACCATAGCGGAAAAAGCCTAGAAATGTAGGTTAACAGTCTCTACATAAAAAAACATCGAGACAGAAAATAGTACTGATAAAATTATTTCAGCATTTATTTTATTTTTATGTTTTTTATTCCACTGTTTTTCAGTTAATTTTTTTTTTAAGTGAAACTTTTTTGGGCACGAGCGAGAATGAGAAAATTGCCCAGTTTTGTGTAACAGTGAAAACGCGAATGCAAGTAGTTTCCTTTCCATTCTACAAATCGTCGTCATAGTAAGGATAGAGCGAGGGATGAAAAAGGGAAGCGGGGACACAGCGTGACTTGCGTCATATCGGTGAAAAGTTGGATAATTGCCTACGCCTCCGACTGGTAAACTTTCCCACCTTCCGATTAGGGGTCATTTTCTCCCCAACACAGGAACGTTATCAACGGTCGTATCAGTTGCAGCGTGAGCATTACGGTGTAGACAAAATAGCTCTCACAGCAAAAGCGTGCTTTTTTGAAATTTTCTTTATATTGTTGGCTACATAGTGATGTGTTCGATGGCTAATTTATTTCTTTATTTTTCATTTGCGTTGAATTATTATTAATTCTAGTCGGAATGTCTAAATCAAATACACAAGAAGGAAAAGAGTTTCGTGTAAGAAAAAAAATAAGAAAAACTAGCATCAAGTCCATTCTAAAAAGAGACAAAAAAGCAGAAAAAAAGTGCAAATCCATCAAGTGCTACTGCCAAATCTCGAACAGAGTACACAAGAGAATATCGAGCACGGAAAAAAAACATAGCAAAATACTCTCTTAATGCCGAATTTAATGACCAATGTTGGGAATGCTATTGAGACTCTTCTAATGACAGCACTGATTAATACGGACTGTGAATCTCCCTGTGCTCTCAACTACAGAATTTTCAACAAGTGTAGTGTGGGTTGAAACTTATTCATGTGAATCGATAATAAATCCTATCTTACCTTACAAAGACTATGCTTCCCATAAAAATGCTCATAAAGACTTTCAAAAGCAATTCGTTGATAATTCTTTCGATCACGGGTGTTCGATTTATGACAAATTATGGTTTAGAAATGATATGAGAACGCCTGCTGCTGAGCACAAAAATATTTTACAAAATATTTTACCGGGAAATTATTTAAAAGACATTAAAGCATGTTACAATTGCCGACTAAGTTTAAGTAGGAAAAGTATACCAAATTTATCAAAATATAATGGTTTTGTATACCCAGAAATTCCAGCACATCTTCCTATTTTGGATTTGGTATGAGAAAAACTCATTTCGCCACTAATACCTTTCATGCAAATTCAGCGATTGAGACATGTTCACGGTCAGTTCGGAATATTAGGGCAGATAATTAATGTTCCTGTATCCATCAATACAATGGTCAACCGATTGCCTCAAAATGTTGATGATGACTAATGTATCAATGTTCACATCAAACGGAGGAAAATTCACAGAACTAGTTATCAGATGGGTTTGGTTACTAAAAGAACCATCAAAGCAGGGTTGCAATATTTAGTAGCTACTCCATTGTACTTAATGTATGCTGTTACAATCGATGATAGTTTCTTCAATTTGAACCAGAGTACGTCTCAAGTTCCTCAAGAAGAAATCAGCGAAAATATAACTATTGAAGAGAGTCTTACACAGCTCAGTAACAGACGCTGTTACGGAATGAAGAGAAATATCTTCGTATCCCTCCTGGAGAAGCGAATGTACCAAGAAGCTTGTTATTTGATGAACATGCTGAGGAGCTCTCTTTCCCAGCAATTTACTTAGGTCATTTTAGAAACTTCAGGGGAAAAGTTAGAGTTACACCAGAGGTTCTCAAACTTTCACTACTGGTGCCCCCCTTTTCAATCACAATTTCTATCGCCCCCCCTTATACATAATTTAATGTACTGAATGCTATAATAATACACTTTGACGCTAAAGCTACAATACGATCATAATTATAAACCGTACAAATTAACAAGATAAGTATTAAATTTTGTATATCTTAAATTTAAGCAATATATATATATATACTATATATATATATATTTTGCTTTTTAGTTCGATTCACTATAAAAGCGTGTTTTTTAGTTTGTTTTAAAACTATAATTTATTTTATAGTTATTTTTACTATACACTATAAAAATCACAATTCCAGTGATTAATTTTATTAAGAGAAAATATACTTACCTACTTTCAAGGACTTTTCAATTTTTCTTAGAAAATTTGAGAAAAAATCCAATAAAACTAAAGAAAATGTTCCAAATGTGCGTGTCCTTAATAAAGGACATAAATCACAGACACTTTTCGCTAACAACACAGGAACGTTATTTTCCAGCTAAACTCAAATCAACTCAAACGTTTCATGTCTCACGATTTTCTGATACTTACTTTCACTATATATATATATATATATATATATATATATATATATATATCTTGATTAATAAGCATTATTTCAGTAGGTTCTTCAATTGCTTGATCAGTTTCAACTTCCTTTAATAGGGATCACAGATGCCCATTTTTTTTTAATATTCTGCTTATTTATATTTTTAAACCATAATAAGTCGCACAACGCAGCAATCAAAACTACAAAATTGCTCATGGGGAAAGTGTAGCATGTTCTAAAAAATAATTGTGTAAAACGTTCTTCATTATGCATTATATGTTTCAGAATACTCATGCTTATCCATATATCATAAAATTCTTTCACATGGAAAAAAGATGAAACAGAAATATATTATATATATTTACAACTTCCCTAAAAAGAGGACCGAGATAACCATACCAGTAAGTTTGAAGGTCAGCTAAAGTAATATTTTAGGTTAAAAGAAACGTAATAAAAAAATCTCTCATCGTTTGATATCGTTATAAGAAACGTAAAAAAAAAAAAATCTCTTATCGTTCTCATATTGACCGCAAAGCAAACAAAATATTTGTTTAATTTGGTTATAGGATCAAATACGGCTAATGAGCGTTTGAAATGGAATCTTTTATTTTTGATGATCACAAGATGATAAAAATAAATTATATCAGTGTAAATGTGTATTTTTTATTATGTCAGAAAGCATCTTGTTTTACTTCATTCCAAAAACATATTTTTAAACCTTTTATTTTCAATATGTTCGCGCCCCCCTCGCTGGGGTACCGCGCCCCTAGGGGGGCGCGCCCCACAGTTTGAGAAACACACTGAGTTACACCATTCTGGACAGCCGCAAGTTAATTAAGACCTGTTGGTCATCGTGGAATGACCCCACATCATTTTTTTATATGTCAATGAAAATCATGCGATTGAGAGAATAAGTTTGAATTTTATTTGACTATTATAAGTTCCCCCAACAGTTTGATATAATTAGATGTATTCCTCCATTTACGGCCAATGTCACCAAAGAAGTTTCACTTCCTTTGCGTGGCGTTCCACGCTCCATTGTTTTATTTACATTAAAAAAAGTATATTAGTTTTGACGTGTTATAAAAAATAAGAACACATTCTCATTATAATATATATATATATATATATATATATATATATATATATATATATATATATATATATATATATATATATATATATATATATATATATAATGAGAATGTGTTCTTATTTTATATATATATATATATATATGTATAACAATAAATACTTTCTTATAACTCAAATCAATAAAATATATTTGAAATATTCGTTAAAAGAAAGAAAAAAAACATTCAAAACGAAAACACTTTAATTTAAAAGAAAAAATTCAACATTTTGTTCTTAGATTTTGAAGATATTTCTTTCAATTTTTTTTTCGTATAGTATCTTATAAATTAAGAGAAAGGTTAGTACATGGAAGAATTTTTTGTAAAGACGAACAACGTGTTTCCCATAAACACGGAATAGTCTTGCCAACGCACTCTTGCATTTTGCAATTTCAGCAGCTTTTTTTTTGTTGCATTTTTACGGCTGCAAGAAATGGAAAACAAATATTTTTTTCTTAAAAAAAATAAGATTTATGTGTAAAAAAAATACAGGAAAAAAATCTTTAAAATTATATGGTTTCATAAATTTTTTAAAGAAGTTTTACATTATTCCGTTTCAGCACTTGGCCACGTTGGTAAAGTTTTGTTGTCGCCTGTTTGGTTTGGCTTGAAACTGGTTCTTGATTTTAACTTCACCATTGTTATGAGAATGATATTGTTACAGCATAGCAGTGATTTTTAAATTTATATATATTTTTAAATAATTCGAAATTCGGGATTATTAATTTGTCAAAATAGATTCCTTGGATGATTTCGCGTCTTTGGTCTGTGCCCAGCGCGCGGTTCACATAGGAGAAGATAGCCTCACATAGATAAATACACACAAGCGTCTATTTAACCTCGGATTATATTAGTGTAGATAAAACAATATAATAATTAATAAAATCACAGAAAAATTACAAATATGTTCAAAAGAGAAAAAAGGAAAGTGTAAAACTATAAAATTCCTAATATGTTGCAGTAACTAATTTAAGCAATCATTTAATCAAGTAGAATATAATAATATGCAATAGTAAAATTATATGAAATTTAAATAATTGTAATCAAACTGTTAGACCAATTAAGTATTTCAATAATTCTTTATATTTTAATTATTCAATATGATTAAAAAATATAACGTTTCCAAAGCAAAATTATTAGATATGAGGCAAAGCAAAATTATACTTTAAATGTTTATGTGTATTTCCCTACTTATTACACGTTCTTGTTTCGTAATAATCAATACAAGTATTCTTTAATTAATTTATGTAAATTTCATTGAATTTAAAGTAATTGCAATGAGTAGAGTTTATTTAAGATGAATGTTTATAATATGAATGAAAATTAGTCTATATGAAAATTATTTGGTAATTCAAAGAATAGTCACTGAAGTCAAGGACTTGAAAACAAGTTTTCATTTAAAATAAAATATAACTGTTAATTTGAGAGGATTTAGATATTATTTAAGATTAAAATTATAATATTCCCTTATAAAATATTTCTCAAATTAAAGATAATAATAAATCATTAATTTCTTTCAGGAAGATGATGTCATGTTGAATGATCTTCTGTTGATAAATAATTGAATTATACTTCTGATAAGATTGATTGGATAAATCGTTTAAAAATTTGATTCTCCAAAAGTTATTCATTTTATGAGGACATTATTTATGTTTTTACTCAAAAAATTATCAAAGAAAAATGACCCGGGATAATCTTGACAGAATTATGACAGCTTATCTAAAGGAATAATGTATTGTTGGAAAAGAAAACGAAATTTATTTAAACTTAAAACGCCTTAGTTTAAAAATGATATACTGTGTGTTTTTTATTTATTTGTTGTTCATGATCAATATTATTCTTCCCTTTATAGGTTATAAAATATAGGTTACAAAATGCTGCACTTTTGTGTATATCCTTGCAATATATGCATTCGTAATTTTCTGAATAATTCCCGTAAATTCAATTGTAACTATAAGTTGAGCACAAGTTTTGTTATTTTTTTTAAAAAAAAACCATTATAAAATAATTTTTATACATAATACATTTTTATACTTGAATTCATAACAGCCTTTTATTCAAGATTATTCCATAATAAGATGTTATTGTGCTGCTAATATATGTTATAAGTGACGCAAACTCTTTCTTATTATTTTCGATTAAAACTTATAGATCGAAGATTAAAAACTTCTTACTTTCATCCAGAAACTTTAAGCTTTCGCTTTCTAACAAACTAAGGAAACAGTGCTTTTTTTTTATTTCTTTTCTTTTCTCATAGGGATCTTTAAATACACTGCTCAAAATAATTAAAGGATATTGCGGTTTTAGGGGGATCTTGTGGCTGGGAAACTTTTTAGCTGATTGATACATGGTTGACAGACGTAGTAGGTTATATGAGAATAAATTACACATGTTTAGCAGAAAAAAATGCATTTTATTGCGCATTTGTGTACAAAAGGAAAAAAACACAGTTTGTGCGTGTGAGAAAAAAATAATAAGAAAAGTTGTTTTCTTCAAAGGAAATCATTTTCAGTACGGGGTATGGTTTTCACGGACGGCCAGCAACGTTAAGCACCTTTGAGGCAGAAAGTAAATGAGGCTATTAATCGTGAGTTGGGGAATTATATGTCCCACTCTTCCAGAAGAGTTCTTTCCAGTTCTTGGAGAGTTTGTAGTGGTGGTTGGCGGCCAGCAACTCGTCTTCCAAGAACCTCCCAAACGTGCTCTATTGGATTCATTTCTGGAGAATACGCTGGCCATTCCATTTGTACGATTACTTCCTCGAAATGGAAATCTTCCACCAAGTTAGCACGATGTAGCCTACAGTTATCGTTCATTAAAATGGTCATCTCCAATTGCTGCAGCGTAAGGGACTACAATAGGTCTGAGGATCTCATCCCTATATCGGCGAGCAGTCAGAGGTCCACCTCGAATGATGTAGAGGTCTGTGCGTCCGTCAATGGAGATGCCACCATACACCAACACTCCCCCACCGCCAAATCTGACACCTTCGTGCACGAGCGCAGGATTATTCCTACTGCCACAGTCCCTCCAGATGAAAATACGCTTATTATCCGGATGAACAGAAAAACGGGACTCGTCAGAAAAAAGAACATCGCTCCATTCATTTCTCCTCCAGTTCACATGCTCTGTTGCCCACTCCCTGCGGTCACGACGATGCCTTGATGTTAGTGTAACACATACCATCGGTAGGCGAGCATGCAGACCTACACCATGGAGCCGGTTTCGAACAGTCTGAGTTGAAACCGTGGTGACAGTAGCCGAGCGAAGGTGTTGTTGGAGAAGAGTAGCGTTCATTTTTCGGTGTCTCCGAGCCATGAAGACTAAATAACGATTTTCATTGGTCGTTGTTGCCCGTCTACGACCTTGTCCTGGTCTTTGACCTGCACTTACAGTCTCCAAAAAACGGTTCCAGATCCTGGAAATCACACTTTGTGACACTCCAATGGCTTGCGCTACTTCGGCTTGAGCTTGGCCCCCTTCTAACCTACCAACAACTCCCCAAGCTTCTGAATCGGTTAAATGACTTTGCTTAAACATCGTACTCATCGAAACAAAGCAGTCACTGAATGCCAATCATCTTTGTCTTTATTTCAGTTGAAAGTCAAATTTAATTCACTGCCGCTGAAGCGACGTTTTTGACGTCGAATTCAAAATTAGCATACTGCACAGTTTGAAAATCAGGAAATTTTGCATTTGTGTTTCTCTTCTTCCATTTTCGACAAAAAAAATTTCGCTTATATCTTTATTTTATATAAAACTTACAATATCCTTTAATTGTTTTGAGCAGTATATATCAACAAATGATAGTTAGAAATAAACTACTTTTTCTTTTAATTTTTATTTCTTGCAAATGCAAATTTATTGTAAAAAAATTAGAAAATATAGTTGGTTTTAATTGTAATCAATATAAAAGACGTAACTATTGCAAAATTCTTTTAATATGCCAGATACAGCATCTATGTAATTTTTAGCTATCTAATATTTCAAAAAAAAATCGACCAACTTGAAATTATTTTTCCATGCGTGTTTCCTTTAATTATGAATATGCATTGATATATACTAAAATAAATTAAAAAAGTCTAGATTAGTGCGTCTCAAACTTTCAATACTGACGACCCCCTTTTCAATCACAATTTGCATCGCCCCCCTCTTATACATTAATATTGTACTGAATGCAATAATAATGCACTTTGACGCTAAAGCAACAGTCATTATTATAAACCGTACAAATTCATGGCATAAGTATTAAATTTTGTATATTTTACTTTTAAGCAATAAAAAATTAAGTAATAGGATAATTATGTTATATTTTTCCTTTCTCTAATTTTTAAATTGGAACGTATTACAAAATGCGGCTGTTGCTTAGAAGACGAAATATAGATATTAGCTAAATATAGAAAAATAACTCAGAGGGTCAATTTCTATTCATATAAGCATTCCTTTGAAAAACTTTGCTCTGCAAGACCAGCCCATGCAAGTCGCTAATACCTGTTAAACTTGTTCTTAATTTAGTATTAATTATTTATAAAATACTCTGTGCAGCACTGATACATTAAAAGTATACCGGCTGAAGTACCCCCTCCTTGCATGAGTTCATTTATAAGAAAATAAAACATTATTGATATAATTGCTGAATTGTAAGGAGAGTAAAGCCAAGTGCGCGACAATGTTTACAAAAACGTACAATGATTTATTTTAAATGATTGCTCAAATTTCACAAACATACTCCTTTTGCTCAGCAGAAATTATCTATCGAAAGATTTTGAGAAAATCAACCTTCAAGGCTAGGGATTGTGGGAGCATAAGAATGTATTCCATTTTCGAAAGTCAAGTCATGTTCCTTTTACATCAAGAGGAGAACGAAGTCGAAAGGTTAATGCTAAAAATTATATACCAATAACTTAAGAAAATATATATGAGTACAATATCGTGGAATACCCAAAGAAGTGGAAGAGCAACGGCTAGTTTTTTTAATCATATATCACTATAAAACACACACCTGGATTTTATCAAATTAAGTAAAGAAAAATATTTTTCAGAAATGTCAAAAAAATTTAAATTGGATAATACTCTAAAATAGTTTTGAAAAAATAAAATCTGATAAGTATAGGTATAAAAACGTTAATGTCTTTAGTGTATATTGATGATATGGAAATATTCTGTAACACTAGCATTGTTCTTCAAAGTTGGTATTGTTAAATCAGTATAAATTATTTAGAAAATGTTAAATATTCATTGAGTGTACCTCTGGGAACTAGTGATTATTAAATCTGTACATGGAAATTCCTTCATATAAAAATTATTTGCAATCAATTTTTTTTTAAATCCTTAAATTTTCCTAAAAATTTCCATGGTGTTAATTTGTATAGGTGTTGTACACTTCAAGCTTTTGTTTATGTTCACCCAGATAGACGATAACTTTACAAAATGGTTACCTTGATACACTTGTATTGTCTGGCAATGTAGTTGCCATGGTGATAACGCATATTAGAATTAAATTTTATGGGGTTTTTTTTACCCGCCATAACCCTTTTATTTTCAGACAATTTTAATATGAAAATTTATTTTTCAAGCCAGCTGATTTAGTCTTCTGTTGTATTTGTGCTATTTTCGAGAATATGGGTACTTCTAACATCATTGGTGATTACCAGGATATTTCTTTTGAAGAATATGAGGCCTGTACTTTTAATTATTGGTGTACATCTGGATTTAAACTTTATTTTACTTTTTAATAATACATTTGTGAAAATTCCTTTTTCGATGAAATTCATTAAAAAAAACGCACAGTTAATGGAATATTACAAGTTATCGTCACTTTTCAATTGACATTCATTAATAATTTTAATACATGTTATGTAATTATTTTATTTGTAATATAATATAAAAATACAACTATATTAATCTATATAATAATTATATTATTTACTTTTAATAAATATTTTCAGATAAAACTTGTAAAAATTTTTAAAACTATTCTATTTTTAATTATTATTGCATGAGTTTAATATATATAATAATTATTATATTACATTCTAATTATTATTATTTTTATTACTATTATATTATTGTACATGATTATTTTATATAATAATTACTAATAAATAATTGTATTATACGGTTACACTATTATGTGTTACATAATATAATTATTGATATCTGTAATTTGTATTATATTACATTAATATCAAATTAGTTCCTTATTTTTATTTAAAATCTGAAACTCATCATTTTCAATATTGTTCTAAAAAACTGTAAGTAAATATTTCAATATTTTTTTCTTTGTTTTCCATTTAAATTCTGATTTTTTCATCATTTAAATGGCTTTCTTTTTGAGAATCATCTATTCAATAAATTAAAATGATTGTTACACCTACGCCGCCATCTGGGTTTCTATTCCAGCGACAACAAATGCTTTTTGGCGCATAAGACTCTTATCTCAAATTAGTTCAATTTCCATTTGAAACTGGTTTAAATTTCCACTCTATCTAAACATTTTCATTTAGTTTTGTATATTTTATGTAATAGGAAATTTATTTTCCACCAAAAATTTGTGTATATAAGTGTTTTTCTCCCTAGTTTATCATAGAACAATTTTATAGTTCTTTGGAGAACCTAACAAATGTGAATCATACATAAGAAATGTATGTCCTAAATTTTTCAAGAATCGTCTAACGCGGCAATAACATTTATAAACAAGCAGTACATTAGTCTCAAATTTATTTTATCTCTACGCTTAGGCTCTCTAAAAGCACATCTTTCCAATATTTCAGTGATTTGTCAGAAAAGACAAGCTTGAAAATGGTACTTTGAGCCGGAAACAACATCATCTGGGACGTGCGCGCGATTTCAGGAATAGAACCTAAAGGATTTAGTACCTTCGTATCTTGAAATTTATGAATCCATTTCTTTGAGCCTCTAAATTTCCAACATTCATTTAAGTATGCTTCGAAGTTTCAGATGCATTATTCTGTACGATTAGGTGCACTATTTTATATTATAAATCGTTATGGATAGTATGATGACTTGTAATTTATGATACAAGATGAAATATATTTGAATATAATACTTGAAAAATTATAATGTTTTGCATAATATAAACTATTTTATAAGACTTATGGAGAAATACGAGACAAAGAGTAGTTTTTTTTTATTTATTTCCCATGAAAATGTTATACACTGCTTGACAATAGCTAAGAAACAGTTACGTTTGTCGGAATAATCAAGAATAGACAATGATTGAAAAAATGAAACTAAGTCAATATTTATTAGGAACTTTGTGCATTTATTATAGTACCAAATTGTACAGAAATTACTACATTGAAGAATTAAAAATTTAAAAATTAAAAAAGATGCTCTCTGTGGATGATTTTCAAACACCCACAAAAAATCGGATCTTCAGATCAGAAAGATGCAGACATGAGTACCTTAGTAAGATATATGTTGCCATGGACACCAATGCACATTTTGCATCTGTTCTGCATGCTATTCACTAAAATATGGAGAAGTTCTTGGGGTATATTGTTCCACTACTGTTTCAAGGCGGATTTGAGCTCTTTTACTGTCAGAAGGGAGATGGTTCTTTGTGCAGCACGTCTTCCATGGCATGCTCAATAGTATTTAGGTCGGGAGAATAAACAGGCTTATTGCATACGGATAATTATTTCACTTAGCAGTGCATCCAATACCTCAACGCTTCTGTATGACCGCGCACTATCGTCCAAAATAGAAAGTCTGGACCTACTGTAGCCCTAAAAATACGAACATGATCCAGAATGATTTATCTTGAAGATACCGTTGTGATGTAACGCTTCCTCTATCAAAAATGTTAAACAGTGTTCTGCCATTGTGCATGATGCCTGTCCACACCATCACGCATGGGGCGTACCAATCACGTTCACAAACAACTTTTGTGCATAATGGGCTTTACGCCAGTGCTTCTCAAACTTTCAATACTGGCGCCCCCCTTTTCAATCACAATTTTTATTGCGCCCCCTTATACATAATAATTTACTGAATGCAATAATGCACTTTTACGATAAAGCAACAATATTTATTATAAACCGTACAAATTCATGACATAAGTATTAAATTTTGTATATGTTACTTTTAAGCAAAAAAAAGTTAAGTAATAGGGTAATTACTAAGTTATTTTTTTTCCTTTCTCTGATTTTTAAATTGGAACATATTACAAAATGCGGTGGTTGCTTAGAAGACAAAATATAGATATCAGCTAAATATAGAAAATGAACTCAGAGGATCAATTTCTTATCTTGAAACTCCTATCAAAAACTTTGCTCTGTAAGACAAGCCCATGGAAGTAGCTAATAATTATTAAACTTGTTCTTAATTTAGTATTAATTAATTAGTCCTAAAATACTCTGTGCGCCACTCATACATTAAAAGCAGTGTTTCTCAAACTTTCAATACTGGCGACCCAATTTTCAATCATAATTTTTGTCTCGCCCCCTGTACAACAATAATGTATTTACTGCAATAAAAATGCACTTTGAGAGAGAGACACTAAAGTTACAATACGATCTTAATTATAAACCGTACAAATTAATACGATAAGTATATTAAATTTTGTGTATATTTTAAGTAATATATATTTTAAGAAAATTACTTAAAATATATATTACTTAGAATTATGTTATTTTCCTTTCTCTAATTTTTAAATTGGAACAGATCGCAAAATGATGTATTTAGTTAAAGATTTATTTCCTTCAGCATTCATTTCTCAAAGCACAAATGTCATTAGAAAAATAGTCTAGTCAATATCGCTCTCTATCATATCCGTCACATCTGGCATTATAGGGTACATTTGCGTGAGTCTGGGAAACCTATCGGACGTCTGCGTAAAAACATGTAAAAATGCTTTTTCCTGGTACAATTCCAGTCAGTTTTGGTCGACTCGATACTCCTATAGCTACCGAATCTAGCTTGAATGTACATTTTTTTAAATTTCCATGTTAATTGTAATTCACGGTAATTAAGTATTTACGGCAGTAGATTAAAACAATATCATACATACATTTTTAAGTCGTAAGCAAACATTCGACCATAATAAAGAATCAACAAGTACACAGACGAACGAGCATGGTTCCGAAAATTAAATCAAGGCGATCTTCTCAAAAATACTTAAATTTTGGATTTACCACTACTGAAGTAAATGATGGAAAAAAGCCCCAGCTCGATATGTGTTAAAACTTACAAATCTGTAGAACAACATGTGAAAGTTGTTTTTAAAACATGTAAAATGATTTAGCTATGTTGGCAAAGTTTTTAAAAGTATTTTCTGGATGAGGACAGCTTGGTAGCAAGTTACGAGTGGATTAGGGATCTATTTCAAGATACTCCAGAAGGGCTCTCAACTTCCGAAGAAGAAATCTTCATAGATTTCACATGCAGTGAAAAATTAAAAGGGGCAATTTTGTAATAAATCTCTCTTTGAATTTGGGGTAGAGGTGGATGAGGAATTATCTGTACTGAAAACAAAAGCACTTCGTATACTATTAACATTTTCAACATCCTACCTTTTGCAAACCGGATTTTCTGCAGTGGATGCCTTGAAGACAAAATATAGATCTCAGCTAAATATAGAAAAATAACTCTTTAAGTGTCAATTTCTGATATTAAAACCTTCCTTTGAAAAACTTTCCTCTACAAGAAAAGCCCGTGGAAGTCCCTAATAATTATTAAACTTGTTCTTAATTTAGTAATAAGATTGATTGATTGAATATTAACGTCGCACTGTTCAGCTGCACGAGGGCTTTTGACGACGGACCACGTAATTTTGAACCATGGTCAAGTGACGTGGATGACACCTGAGCTGGCACCCTTCTCTCCTAACTACCACACCACACCAACGGGAAAAGTTTCAATTCTCAACAGATTTAACATGCATCGCTGCCCTACATGGCGGGTCTTTAGTGGTACTGGGCTCGAACTCGTGATAAGGCAAGCCACGATCCGATACCTATACCACTCGGCTACCGCGGCCAAATTCAGTAATAAGAAATTATTTATAAAATACCTTCTTCAGTACTGATACATCAAACGTATACTGGCTGAAACACCGACTCTTCGCACGAGTTCATTTTTTAAAAAAAATAAAACATTATTCTTGATATAATAGCTGAACTGTAAGGAGAGTAAAACTGTGTGCACGACATTGTATACAAAAATGTAAATGATTTTTTTAAGATAAATGCTATAATTGTAAATAACTGTTTAAAAGAACTGTAATTTTTAAACCTCACACAATTAGCATTTAGAATTAATGTTAAATTATGAAAAAGAATATAAAATTCTGATGAAGAATAATTGTGTTACTTTTTTAACATTTAAAGCGAGAAGACTTTAAAAAGTTTAACCCGGGAGCAGGCGCGTACTCGATACTAACATTAATGGTAGTGCGGGGGGACTCAGTCACCCCAATCATTTGTTTAGAATTATTTTTACTGTACACGATACAAATCGGAATTCTAGTGAATATTTTAATTTATAGAAAGTATGCTTACCTTCTTTCAAGGACTATTCAATACTTTGATGATTTGAGAAAAAAAATCCAATAAAACTGAACTAAAATGATTCAAAAGTACAAGACCATAATATAGGACGCAAATCAGACACTTTTCAATTATCCTACAGAAATGTTAAACCAATCAATTCTTTTCCAAATATCGCAAAACTCAATTATTTACAATTTCCTTAAGCGAAAAGCAAACGCATGAAAGATGCGAGGGAACTCTAATATTGATAATAACCATACCATAAGATTGAAGGTCAATCAAATGATTAGCAAACGTACTATGCAGCCTGGCTGAAAAGTGAATAATGACTTCCTTTTCTTTTCTACAACTAATGTACAGTATTTCAATAATAGTTACAGCGGTGAATTGTTTATCTTCTTAGAATTTTCTCAGGGTCTGGTTTCGTTTTTTCTTTTAACGAGTAATATTTTATGTTAAAACGTAATAAAAAAAAAAATCTCTCATTGAGGAAAACAGCAAATAAAACAAAATGTTTTTTTTTTTTAATTTGGTTTTGGGATCACAGATAGCTATTTGATGATGGAAAAAGCCAGATAATAAATATAAATTATGTCAGTGTGTTGTGTGTATTTTTTTTTATGGAAGAAAGCATTTTGTTTTTACTTCTCTTCGGTTATTTTTTTTAAAAATCTTTAAATTTTCGATACGCTTGCGCCCCCAGGGGCGCCTCCCCCCACACTTTGAGAAACACTGCTTTACGCTCTCTCCACAGTATTTGGTGGCCTAAGTCATCTTAAAACAAAATTCGTCGGAGAACAGCACTCCAGACCAATTTGGGGGATCCCACCTTATATGTACATTACACCAGTGCAATCGCTGTCGACAATAGCGTGGTTGAAGAGGGATGCAACGAATAGGCTTCCTTGCATACAAACCAACGTGATTTATTCGCTGCGAGATGGTTCTTGCTGAAACATGCGTACCGGTAGCGGTTGCAAGGTTTACAGGTATTTGGTCAGGAGTGAACTTTCTGTTCATCTTTGGTACTAGGGCTACATAGCGATCCTCTAAAGATGTGTTAGTACGTCACTTCCTAGCATGTTTTCATAAAGCATTCTCGCCTTCAGTGGCCTTTTTTTTAATCGCTAGATGACACTCTTTGATACACCTATTGCAGCAGCTAAAGAGGTGACACTTTGACCTGCTTCCAATCATCAAATTGCTCTTCCGTGATAGTAGTAACTCAAATGATGTTTTGCTGACATTTTGCTCTTAATTATTACAAGAAACATACATAATTTTAGAGAATCAACTGTTATAACACCCAACACTATTTTCGTCAAACATTAAACAGCATGAACCATGAGCCTGTATGCATTGTATTTTATACAGATAACGAGTCTTGGTCTACCACGATCTCTGAATTTGAATTTACATTTTTTGGTCAGCTGTCTGAAACGCAATGTTATATAAATCACTTGTCCATTAGCCATTGTCAAGCAGTATATATGATTTGAAGTTATGAAAAATATGAGTATCATGACCGAGATTTTGATGAATTGTGTGCATTTGAATATTACTCTATTCTTTAAAATTCTAATCCTTTGCAAAATGATGGATTTACTTGGCCATTGGGCCTCCCTACCATTTTAGTAGTGCCCCAATTCATTTTGTCTTATCCTGTTTCTTACTTGTATCGCCTTCAATACGTAGTGTACTTATTGTCTTTTTTGCTGTCTCTTCGAAAACTTTTCATCGGTCCTATACTTGAAAATTCTTTCGGAATCTTTTCCATCTTATGTTTTATAATTTCACAGGTAGTACCCAATGATTATATACCTTATTGCTTATCCAGAAACTGTCAGTTCCCTAGGGGGAACAGTATCTTTTCTTTCCTATGATTTTTGTTTCTCTTTTCCCTTGCTTGTGATTGTGTTCTTTGTAGTACATAAACTTTAACATTTCCTTATTAATTTCTAAAAGTCTGTTGAGGAATCGCTTTTGAATGGAGTTTTTTCTTTTAATCTGTTTTTGTATTCCTATCTATTCTCCATTTTCTTTGGTACAAATGACGATATTTTCTTTCGCGTTTTAGTAAATGTTCTACTTGGTGAGCCGATTTGTAAATCAAACGTCTTTGGGCAAGATAAGTCCTATCGGGTACGTAAGTAAATAAAGCATCTTAACATGACATTTGGCATGTACAACGTACACTGACTGACCAGGGTCAGTAACTAGCTCCTGATCTTGATAAATATGCTACTCCAGCGTTTTGTAGATAGACAAAGATAAATAAGTAAATAATTATTTTACGTGAGGAAATGTATATATACCGCTAGAAATAATATATATATATATATATATATATATATATATATATATATATATATATATATATATATATATATATATATATATATATGTGTGTGTGTGTGTGTAATCATTCCCCTAGCATCTTTTTAATTATTTCTTTTAATAGTACCGCAATAATCTTTTAATTATTTGGTTCTACACTAACACACTGATTTTAATCTTAATCCAGTACTCTTATTGCATCAGACATCCCAATCCCGCCCATTCTATCCAATCATCTGTTATTACGTCATAAGTACTTGTACTTTAAAAGCCGAAACCTTGTGTAATCTCTCTCTCTCTTCGTTCGTTTCTCTGTAAATATGTAGCCAGCTGTTTTGTGTTGTAGTTTCTTTGTCTGTGTTGTGTCGTCCATGTTCATCGTAATTAATATGCCTAAGTGTTTCAAGACATTCAATAAATTGGATTACTAATCTACCATACTGCCTCGTCGATCTTTACATGAGAAAGATGCATCAACATAAAGAAAATCAACACCTGCCACGCCCTATCTTTTGGTTCGCTACTGCAATAATATCCACTCGCCACGTCTTACGATAGTTTTACAAATCCTCCAGAAATCTTATATATATATATATATATATTATTTCTAGCGGAAATCTGATGAATACATCATTTGCTGGAGTGGAAATACTCCATGCAAACACTGAAAGAGAAACAAAATATTTAGATGAATACGCCAAAGAATCCATACAAAAAACCATAAACACCGTTAGAAATTCAGTCAGTTTCCTGAGCTTCTAACAGTTACCTGGTCCTCCAGTATCTATCGTAGATCTTAAAAGAGACAGCATGGCAAATTACCTAGTGATACTAATTCATTTGAGAATCTTCCCTGCGCAAAACATAGTTTAGAGATAGAAGGACCTTTATTCTACGCAAGTGACCCGTAAGTCAGTCGTGTCCAGTTTCCAGTAACCACATGCCATTTCACTTAATCTCATTCAGACTCTCTCACCAAAATGTATCGCAAATTTGTTTATTTAAATAAGTTTCTTGGGTTTGTTAGGTTTAATAGTTCTTCTCATAGAAAAGAACGAAACACATCTCTGATAACGCGATAAAACACCATTGCATTTTTAGCTAGAAAATCTGTTCTTTAATTTCCTTAGTATTTTGAAATAAGAAATATTTATTGTAAATACACTCATGTCCATAAATTAAGGATAATGAAGTTCAGGCACAGAAGGAGACAGAAGCAAAATAAATTTGATTTTGTTGTAAAGTCCATTTATTGAACAAATGTAAAGAGCAAAAAATATGCTATGTGTCTGACATAATTAATAAAAAATGCGATTTTTACTCCCTGGAGCAAATTTAAAAAATAACCTATTTAGAAAAAACAGTATAACGTGGTTAGTATGATGGTTAATACGGAGTGTGTCTCCCGGACGATGCAATACAGTCCTGACAACGTCTAAGCATGCTGAATATCAAATTATCAATCTGATCTTGGGGAATATTACCCCACTCATCAAGCAATGCCCTCCGAAGTTCATGTAGACTGGTGGGAGGTGGTTGACGGGCTGCAATTCTCCGGCCAAACATGTCCCACACATGCTCTATGGGATTCAAGTCCGGTGAGTAGCCTGGCTAATCCTTACGGGTGATATCCTACGATTGAAGGCATTCGTCTACAATGTTAGCAAAGTGAGGACTGGCGTTGTCAGCCATAAACAGAAATTCAGCCCCCATGGTGCCCCGAAACAAACGTACATGTTGTTCCAGAATGACATTCAGATAGATGTGGCCTGCCATCGTTACACTCTGAACATGCAGGTCAGTTCGGGAACCAAGAATAATTCCTCCCCAAACGAGCCATCCTGCACCACCGTAACGGTGTCGTTCAGTGGTGTTCTCTTGGTGGTAACAGGTACCTGGCACTCTCCATATTAAAGTCGGGTGAGAATCAGACTGCAAACTAAACCTGGATTCGTCGGAAAACATCACAAAAGACGACTGTTGTGGTGTCCACAATGCATGCTCCCTACTCCAGGTTAATCGCAGGCGACAGTGAGTTGCGGTAAGTGGAACACATCTGACCGGCCTACGAGCATATACACAAATGTGCCCTAAGCGTCTGCACACGGTCTGCCTTGAAACTGTCGTACTGGTAGCTGAACAGAGCCGACGAGACAGGTCTGATGTTGTGCTCCGTCTGTTTCTTTTGGCAGTACCGGTCCCCATTCGGCGTTGTCACCCGAGGGATACATTTGCTGTAGCATCTACTCACATTACCATCATCTTGGAATCGTTACCAAAGCCTGGAGATGACACTCTGCTCGATTCCAAGTTCTTAGGATACTTTCAGCTGGGTACGTCCACGTTCCAGTCGTCCAATAATTCTACAACGTAAAAAATCATCCAAATGCTTCCTGTGTGTCATAACTATGTGGTTATTGCACTGAAAGGCCTTTAAAGCGCTTGTGAACAATTTTACTTCTTTACCACTATTCTTTACGTACCCCTCTCTTACTCTACCGTTATTGTGACGTACTTTCCGCGCAATCTGGTGGTTTCCTGTAATTTGCATATTCTTCTTCAAACTGTGTGATAATTCTACAGGTGAAATTTTTAATTTAGAGTTCAATTTCTGTGTGATTCTGAAATATACTTAATTTATGGACATGAGTGTACATTTAAAATTATTCCATTCTTTTTTAAAGTTGTCAATAAATCCGGACATTCATTTAGATGAATAAAAAATATTAATATTATTCAAAACTAGCACACTATTTCTTATTTTAATTAGGCGAACAAATATTCTCTGGATATGAGTATTTTTCAGAACAATTTTCAAATATTTTTAAAAAATAATAATTTCTACAATGTTTTGAAAAATGTTACTCACTGTTAAATTTTTATCAATTATGAAATTCCGAATAAAGTATTGTAAAAAGTATGTTTCTCTCTCTTATGATGTCTCTTATACACTAAATCACTCCTTCACTGGCCAAAGTAATTTTTGTTCGAATAGTTAATAAAATGTTTCATGTATATATATATATATATATATATATATATATATATATATATATATATATATATATATATATATATATAATGTTAGAAATATTTGCTATATAATTTTTAATTTATTAATTTTCCAAGTGTTATTTAATTATTTAATTCAGGTGAATAATGTAAATAAACTATATATATATATATATATATATATATATATATATATATATATATATAAAATTTCAAATATAACTTCTTAAATATTTTAGAAAAATTAATTTATTAGAAATAAATACTATTTTTCCGGAGTGTATTCTTTGTAGTTTATAAATTCGCTATTTTCTGAGAGTTTACAGATGCCATTTAATAAAATTTTGAAACGCGATTATAATGCGAGTGTATTTTTTTACTTTACAATGATTCTATTCCATGATAATAAATGCAAAAACTGCAAACTATTCTCAAGTATTAATTGTAATTAAACCCCTTAGAGCATTTTAACAAACATGAGCACAAAAATAATAATTCCACTTATTGTAGAAGTATTTCAGTTACGAAGGTTTTTTTTATTGTTCCAACTGAATTATCTTTTGAAATGTATCTAAAGGACTAAACTAGTAAAAAATTACAAAACAAACATATGTGGGAGATTTAAATAAATGGACAAAAATAATTTTTGTAATCTCCAAAGCTATATGTAATTGAAATATATTAGACTATATGTTTGCATTTTACTCTAAAATACAAAAAAAAAACTAAACTAATTTAATAATTAATTAATTATTTTGCTAAATTAATAAGAATTATGCGTTTCTGTAATGGTTAAAGTATTAAAAAACAATGAAATAATTACACGCTTATTAAACACATAAAATATCTAATTTATCTTATTTATATTTAATTTGTCATATTTCATTTGCTAAAAATGCATTTATAATTAATTAAAATCATTTTTCTTGTCTGATTATTCACAGTTTCGGGTTTTCAGAATTGTAAAGTTTTTGAAAAAACTTTCAATAAATAAGTGAAGTAAAATAGTTGACATAATTCTCATGTATTGATAACATGTAATGCTGTAAAGTTTTAATATTACTTTTAAAACCATAAATCAATTTTCCCTTTTCAATTATAAAAAACTGTAATAAAACAAATTTGATAGTTTTTTTTCGATAGTTTCAAAAATAAAATAATTGCTCTATCTAACTTGCTTGGTGTACTTTCAATACATCGTTCTTTGCTAATCATATACAATACGAATAATATTATTTTAAAAAAAATTACTAACCAAATTTTAAAAAAGAGAAAAAATTGTTCATGAAATATTAGAAATGCATAATTCACTTTAGATTAAAATTGTGCAATATAATTTGCATTCGATCTTAAAAAAAGAGGAAATTATAGACAAATAAATTTGTCGTTCCTCAGAAGGTAAGACAAAATCAAATATAATTTTCGAAATGTTTTTTTAGGGAATACAATCTAGATCTTACTATGCAATGTCATGGGAAATGTAATTTAAATTTTTTTAATATAAAACTCATTTCTTTCTATCACCAGACATTGTAAATGCTTCATTTTACATAAAGAACAGAGCACGATGCAATCGTATATGCATTGCCGAATCATTCTCATTTCCCAAATAATGTATTACTTTCGATGCGGGAATATAATCTTTGATGTGGATTGTCTCATGAATAGTTTCTCCGGTATTCAAAATTAATTTTCGCAAGAGCTTCATTTCTCAAGAACAATTTTGGTTTTATTTTACATTTATAAAATCGTTTGTCTAAGTTTGCATTTCGTAGTTATTTCATTCAGACTTATTTCGCATATTTGATATTTTTAGACAGTATAAGACGTTATTGAATGTAAAGTCAAAAGTACGTAAATTTATTTTTTTAAATTTGTTTTCTAGTAAGAATCGTGAAAGCATATTCTGTAGCAGCGATACGCGACCTGCGGCCCTACGAGCCTTTTTAAGTGGCCCAATCATGGTCCATTGCTGTGAGAAATTACTTATTTGAGAACTTTGTATTAAAAATTTGGTGGGAAATTTTGTCAAGAAATCAAATACATCAAATTTGCTTTTTTCTGCAATTACCAGTTGATATTATTCTTCTATTTGGAACGGTTACGGTAAGTGATAACAGACAACAGTGGATTAGCGTCAATTTCATGGGAGGAATTAATTTTTAATTGCCTTTCATATCTTGCAAGTGAAAAGTATTCCAAAAAATAAATCGTTTCAAGAACATTGGGAGGTTAACATTTTGTAGGGAAAAACAAACATGGATCAGTAATTGTTTGATTTGTCACGAAAATGCTGTATTTAAATAAATACCAATAAACAGGAATCGTTCAATGACACTTTTCCTTGAAGGTATCTTTCAAGAGGTAATACATATGCTTTCTTGAATAACCTTTTTAACAGCAACAAAGTGCTTTATCAGTGATAGTTTCACAGCGGTAACAAAGACATTCTACGAGTTTTTTTATACTTTCGGTAATCCTATGAAACTGTTTACTGATGCAGAAATTGTGAAGGAATATCTCATAAATGCTTCTAATTTAGTGTTAGTGAAAACAATGTAAATAATAATAATAAAAAATACAAAACAGGAGTTATAATATTTGATCAATTTTCCACTTTTGAAATTTCTAATGTTATCTTGGTCTTAAAGCCTTTCTCTCTCTCCCTCCCCCCATTTATCATCATGGTTCGGCTCGCATGAAATAGCTGACTTATGTATGCGACCCAGCAGAAAAAAAAAGTTTGAGTACCCCTAGTCTATAGCAAGTCATACCACAGATCTTTGGCAATACCTAAAACGGTAATGATATGGGCATTTTCCCTTTTCGAGGGGAAATTCAAAGAGTTAAGGACGTAGTAGTTGATGATTTGGCTTAGAATAGTGGCAATAGTAACTCTTGTTTTTGATTGTTTGCTGTATGTTGCATTATTCCTTGATTTTGTGCCGTTCTATATATTACGCTGTTTATATTGTTGATAACAAAACTAACTTTACAGTGTTTAATAAAATGAGAAACCCAGTGGCTGAGCGGTAGTGTATCGCACTAACAAGTGAGGAAGATGGACTCAGCCTTTCACCCCTTCGGTGGTTCGATAAATGCGTACAAAGCTTGCATGGGAACTAAACACTGGGGATTTTGCTTCATACTCACCACCTGACCGGAATGTCTGAACATATACGCCTCAGTACCTAACTTCGTGGAAACTGAGATGGGCATAGTGGACCTTGACCCTCAAGGGTTGTTGCACCCACGATCTTATTTTAATAAAATTATATTTATTGGTATTGATAAAATAAAGGAAAAATATTTTTTTTAGCTGAACCATACTTCCCATTAAATAAGGAAATTTACAGCACAGTTTTCTATCCAGGGAGTTTGAATACAGAAAATCTAATTGTCATGCAAAATATTTAGCTCAAATGAATTATATTTAAAGAATATTCATAATGGAATGAATATATACTTATTTTCCAAAGGAAGTTACAACTGCTGATATACTAATAATTCAAACGTGTAGGATAAAACTACTAACTGTACATGATATCATGGATTCTTTAAGTACATTAAAGCTTCTTAAAAATTATTTGCATGAATATTTTTAGAAAAAGTTTTGAGATTCATTTTGTTGTTCAGAGATTTCAATGAATGAGGGGAAAGTCAAGTAAATTGAAGAAACCTAAAAATATACATAAAAATGAAATAGAAGTATTTAATGTTTTATTTTTCCTATTAAACAATTTATGTTTATGTTAAACTAATATTTATTTCAAAAATTCAAAGTTATGTTACTTTAATAATTTATTTACCTTCCAAAGAACTAAATTCCGTATTTATTCGAATCTAAGCTACACACCATCGCTCCTGTTTTAATGACACTAAGAATTCGATGCGGCTAAGGATCGAAGGCAAAACATTTGTCGGATGGATAAAATTGAGTTTCTACCACTTTCAAAAGGAAGAATCTAATCGTCCACTGTAGCTACTTGCATCGATGACTTTCCCATTCCAAAGTTTATCTCCAGTAATTAAGTATATCCAAATAATCATCGTTTGCTTGTATTTAGGAATTATATATATATATATATATATATATATATATATATATATATATATATATATATATATATATATATGCTTGTTTTTATCATCTAAACATCAAGGTTATAAATTCAAGACTAGATCACTATGGCACAAGTATGAAAATGCAGGCAATTTTGTAGCAGAAAATATTGAAACAGAGTAACGCAATGCTTCTCAAACTGTGGGTGGCGTGAAAACCCTACAATGGAGGCGCGAGCCTATTGAAATTCGAGAACAAAAGATCATTTAAAAAATTATTAATTTACAGAAAGTAAACAAACAAAATACATTCTCACATAATGAAAAATAAAATACACATTTACACTAATATATTACACTTATAAATATATCAGAGCTACACAAAGTATTTTACAATTAATTAAACATTTCTAAGTTAAAAATAGGTTTATTATTTACCATTGACCCCATGGGTTTGTCATATATATAATTTATAACAAAAATTAAAACTTATCTTGATAATTTTTTTGCGGTTTATAATTAAACCTTGACTGCCGATCATAAGTTTCGTGATTCGCTTCCCAATTCCAACAGTATTCCACGTAGGCACACTTATGTGATGTATTGGGGGAGGGGATAAATAAAAGAGAAAAATAATCTGGAATAAGTAAATCCTTCGCGAACATTGCCAAGGTCCTTTTATTGTATTCTAAAGTCTTGGAATAATTTTACTAATATCAGTGCCCAGAAAAAATCGTACTTCAGAAAGACGTATCTATACGTCTGGAGAAATAAAGACTTTCGCTTAGACATATGTTTATATACACAGGGAGGGGGGCTTAAGAGGTTAAAGTCGTATCGTAGTTTTAGAGTCAAAGTATAGTATTATTGAATGCAGTACATTGTTATTGTATGGGGGGGCGATGAAAACAATGATTCACTATTGGGTCGCGAGTATTGCAACTTTGAGAAGCACTGGAGTAATGGCACCGAAAATTTGACACGGAAGAAAAAAATGTATAATATAATGATATAATGTTTGATTGTAAATGTTAAACAGTGCACGGGAATTGTTTTATGTGTCTAAAATAAAATTAGAAACTGCGTAAATTACTTTTCAAACAAAATCGTAATGTAATTTTTGAATTCTGATTGAATATATATTTTTCAGTAGTTCGAATTATTTTTCATAAAATAAAATCATGCTATTCATGCTAATTCATGCTAATCATGCTGAAAGGAATTGGGTGGATGCTAGATAACTTTCTATTTTAATTAGTATAATATTTACTGAACTTTTGACTGACAATTAGACTAGTGTTGTCAATGTTAAATGTACTTTTTAATTTGGGTACTTGCTTTGATTTCAACCTTAAGTGTGATAAACTATTTGTAACACTATATCTACTACAGTTATTTTTGGACAAAGAGGATGAAGTCCAAAAAAATAATAATGATCGGCATACCGCAAAATACAAAACAACATTTTTGTTGGATAAATTTGAGCCCATATCGTGTCTGTTGTTCCATGTTCTTAGCCTTTTTTTTATTATTGTGTTCTTATATTTAACTTCATTTTAATCTCCAGTTATGAATTGACCCAAAAAAGTGCGTTTCAATGACGGCCAACTTGAGAAATAATTGACAGTAGGAACATGGTTTAATTTGTTCTTTTCAGGTTTATAGTAAATGTATCCAATTTTTAAAGTATTCAAATTTTTTAAAGAGTCAAATTCTGTCACACTGTCAAATTGTAGACTCTCTGCAGTCTTTTTTAAGCAATATATTTATTATTATTCAGTTAAAGTATGATCAATGATGGAAGAATAAAGACACTAAAACAGAGTTGCTTTTTCAAACCTTTTAATTGCGACTAAATATTCTTTTAGGATATAAAATCAAATTAATAAGCCTTCATAGTCACACGAGTGTCGTTAATCACATAAAAAATAAACAAATATAAGATATATAACACGGTAAAAAATTAAACAAAGTTAACATGTAACTGGTACACAACTGTTAATATTGTAGATCATTTTACTTTGGAAAATATTCTAACTTTTTATACTTATTTTAAATACGAAACAAAACGGAATATGTGGTTCACATTATAAAAAATAGAGAAAAAACAATACGCTTACTAAGGGTTTCAGTATATATCATTTCTATAAAAATATAAGATTACTACGCGCTATACATTCAATTCCATTTATTGATTAATATAATACAAATAAAGTGCAAATATTATATAAATATTGCAAATTTGAAATTGTTGTATACATAAAGAACACATTTTTGTAATATTTTTAATTTATTATCTGTCTATTAAATTTTTGTCATTTGGGCAATATATTGATATAGAACCCGAACTTTCTCTTATGTATTGGAACAAAAGAAAAACCGCATATCCTTGTAAAAGATGTAAAGGACAATGTAAAAGAAGAAATAAATCTCGATAAAGTCGATAGTTGACTAAACTATTCAAAGCTGAAAGCAAAGGGGGAAAGACGCTGATAGCTTGATTGATGTACTTCAGTATATCGTGTTTTGCCTGATTAAAGAAATGCTCCATTTTTTTGTACTCAATGAGTACAGAATAATAGCTATTGTTTGCGTTAATAATAGAGTTTTAGGCAGACTTCTGCTGCATCAAAGAACTCTGTTTATTTTTTCTCTATGAAACTAACCAGATATCTTAATTAAATCTTTATCTACAGACTAGGAAACCCAAATATTACGATATCTTTGGATACCATTGAGTTATAGTTCAGATAATATCAAACCATATATTGATGTATATGTTGCTTATTAGGGGACCTATGAAAACTAAAAGTAGGACTTACAATTCACATTTAAACTGAATAGTTACGATGCGTTACTACACTTAAATTTACTCTTTACTATGTAAAAAACTGGTTTCCTCTCATTTTATCATATTCAATTGCTTCAACATTGTTACATTTCCGTAAAAGCTCACATTTTCCTTTCCTTTTTGGAGATGACAAATTTAGGAATTTTGAAATTTTCTTTAAATTCTTGAAACACTTAATTCGCCCACACCAACTACTGAAGTGATATATTTCACAGTCATATATGTACGTTCAGTAAGAAAGTTTATTTTAGAACATTTCTTCGGAGTAATATCCTCCTCTCATCAAGCAAAAATAACACGTGTTACGTCGAGGGAAAAATTTTAACTACCAGCTACCACACTAAAGTCTCAAAACTGAACTACTAATGTACTAAAAGCAATCAAACGAGTAAATTATAGCCAAGGTCGATCAGTCACCTTACTTCTGAGCAGAAATAACTAGTTTGAGGTGGTTCGAAACATAACTGGCAAACACATAGCAAATCAATAAGAACAAAATGCTATTCCAATTAATTCGAATAATATAGTATTCTTTTATTTGATGTCTTGACTAAATATCGTTGTTGTCCTGGTCAGAAAACAGTCCTGACCGCAATCGTATCAACGAATTGTGAAACTGTTTAAAAACTCTGGTCCAAATGAGTTACACATGAAATAAAATGAAATTAATTGATGCCTTAATTGTTTCCTGCGGTCATGTAACAACGAAGAAATACCTTAAAAACTATTTTCAGCTGAATAAAACAATAATGCGAAGCTGTAATAAGAATTAAAGACTACCCCTCTGATAACTCACTGCTATCATCAGTATCTAATGTACGTCAATAGACATTGCAGCATAATATTTTTTGCATTTCAAGTATTTGACGTTTTTATTGAATTTAGTATTAAATTATATTTCGAATGATATCAAAGACTTTCCATTTTGCGCAACGCAACGTTTTCTATAAAAGCATACAGTTTTTTTTTTTAAAAACCGTAAGAATTTTCAAAAGTGTCCACAATTTTGATCACATCTGTATATATATATATATCGTATTCATTCGAATTCAAATTTGCACACATTTTTCCAATGTTAATGCTACAGAAAATTGGTTGTGGTTTGAGGGTTGAGTCAAACAGAAAAAATTCACTGACTGGAACGGTTAGAGAAATAGCAGGTTCATGCATGTATTTAAAAGTTTTAAAAAAGTAAAATAACTAATTACTTCTTGTGAGACTTATTTTAACTTTATTTTAATGTCGTAAAACTGGACATCTCAATAAACCATTTTACACTATTTTTTTTTTTTTTTTTCATTTTTACAAAAATTTGTTGAGAATTTGAGGTGGAATCGATTATATATATATATATATATATATATATTTCAAAGTCAACATGTTAGTGGTCTTGCTGTGAGAAGATTATATCATAACACTCATATCACAGTTTACATTTTTTTTTCCACACACATCTTGAACATTTTACACATTGTTGACAACCAACCAAATTAGAGCCTAGCAAATTTACATTTTTGACAATCAACCAATTCAAATTCTACCGTATTTGATTGTCGTCTTTTTTTATACCTGTCTTTGCTGGCTGGTTTAAAAGTCAGCTCAAAAGATGTGTTAATGTATTTTCGAATTTTTAACTTGGTGAATAATCGATTTTCATTAATGTCAAGACGCTTGATTCTCCTCGTAAAAGCTCTGTGAGTAAAGAAATTTTGTTAAATTATTTCTTGAAAGATACTTTTCTTATGTAATTGTTTTAGCATTTTTCTACTTTTCTTACGCAATTATTTTGTGATTTTCTGCATTAAGAGTTTGGGAGAGTTTGTTACATAATAGTAATGAGTGGTTTTTTTCATACTCTCTGAGTTATCCAAACTCTGAAGTTTTGTTTATTTTTATTTTATTTGATTTTCCTACCGAGTTGCAAAGGGAAAGGTTGGCGCCTTCAAGCTAGTTTAACCCCACTTTTTCGGTCCTAAGTCCGAAATTGCTTTCTGACTCGCTAGGTTCTTTTTTTTTTGTAGTTTCTTTTTTTTTTTTTTATTTCTCTATAATTTTGTTCTTCATGTTCAGGTTTTATATTTTTATTATGCTATTTCTTGTTATGTTATTTATCTATTATTTCTTATTTTTGATATATAATACATATTTCTTTTATATATATATATATATTATATGTATATATATTTTAGATGTATATATATGCATATATATATATATGTATATATATATATATATATATATATATATATATATATATATATATATATATATATATATATATATATATATATATTCCATGGGTTTTTATGTTAAGGTATCCGACTACGTTTGGGACCGTGATTTTGCAAACGCGTATAAATGGATAATATTTATGATATTTAGTGTCACTTTGATTAGAAAATGTATATAAAATTGTTTTAAGAATAGTATTACAATAAAAAATTATTTCACTACAATATTTTGAAAAAAATAAAAGAAACATAGAATAGTACCTTTTCAAAATATTCTACTTACATAAAAAATGCTTCTATTATGATAATATTTTGCCTGTATATAGCTCAGATCTCTGTACAGATGCTCAACTAGAATTTTTAAAATATATAACTTAGAAGTGGGATTGTCCATGTTTTACGACAACAGAGGGGATAAATTTTAAGAAATAATGTGAACTTTAAAAAGTCATATTTAAGCCTCTGTACAGAGGACTGACGTATATACAGGCAGACCATTATTATAATAGAAGCATTTTTCACAAAAGGAGAACATTTTCAACAAAGATTATTCTAAGTTAATTTTTTGCCGAAACGTTGTATTCAAATAATTTCTTTTTGTCAGAACGTCCTTAAAACATTTTTATATATGTATTCTATTATAAGTGAAGGAAGTTAAGGGACGTTAAGGAATTTAAGGCAGATAAAGTTTCTTAGGATAACTTCTCATAAATATAAGTGGTTAGGATTCCAGGCGCTATTTACTTAGAATTTAGATATACGTTATATCACTCCTGATTGCATCCCTATATTAAGACTTGTGTTGTTTGGATCAATATATTGGAATAATAATAAATTAGTTTGATTATGGCTAACTTGAGCGATCAATCATTCCCTCTTACAAATTTATGACACGTAGATGGAGAGATGGTACGCCCGAGTAAGGGGGTATCACAAACTTACATTTGTATGTTAAGTGCGATAGCTAGTAGTAGAGACTTATAAGTTTTTTTAAATGAAACTAAAAAAAAAAAAAGTGGAAATTTTATCCATAGACGGAGTACAAATGATCCTTTCAAATTAGCTTTAGATGCAAGAGCAAAATAAAACTCTTCATCTAAGTTTTTGTATAGATTTTGCTTAACTTGAGATAAAATCGTAATTATTTAAAAGATATAACTAAATAAGTGCATTTTTTGTACATGATATCCCTTATGTAGAACATTTTCATATTCAAAGCTAATTCAAATAATTGCGTAACTTTTTTTTTTTCCAAATTGAAACACTTTTAAGAAAATAGTCTGGGTAGATAGAACTACATTTTAGCTGTAAAAGAAATATAATTTGTTCTTGTCGGTCTGTAAGTTTCTTTTACACGTGGAAAAAAGTTATATATGTATGTATATATATATAAAGGGATTTCCAGGCTGTGATCATTTTATTATTATATGGATTTTTAGATAATTACGCAATCAATTCAAATGTATACAAACATATTTCAAAAGTGCTCGTTTTGACTGGGTTTCTCGATGTCAAACGGTAAAAAATATTAAAGTAAAATTTAAAAAAAGAGAAATGAAAAAGTAAATCATTTGGATAAACATGCGTTTTCATATTGATGCATGAATCTCGTGTTAAGATTAAGTAAATTAAATTTATTAAAAATTGCTTTAAAGTTAGACCTTTTTAGACGCCTCCCCCTCCATATTTTGTAACAAAATATTTTGCCGATGGATCAAACTTTAAAGGTTGTGAAATATACTGAGCTTGAATATATACTTAAAAGTATGAAGTGGAATTTTTGGGGCAAATGTCGGTTAGTGAAGTTTAAAATAGTTTTGTTTAATATGACATAGATCATTAATTTGGGTTTGTATATTTTTTAAAACTATATATATTATCGTTAATGTATAAAATCCGTTATTTTGTAGACGTTTACTTCATCTTTAGTATGAAATACGGCACTCTGTAGTTCTATGAACTGATTTTAGCTGATATTAGTCAGTTCTGAACCACTTAAGTGGAGCATGATATTTTAGTGCTGACGCCTATCCAGTCTTATGAGAAGAGAGACATGTAGAAAAATGGATGGGTCTCACCGAGGGGATCATGTGGTTTAAATCTCAAAGAAGAGGTTAAAATAAATTTCAAGATATTACAGATTTAAAAAAAGTTTTAAAATTTGAAATAAAATACAAGGAATGTCGTATGATCAAGATATGTAGTGAGAATTTACAATGCATAAAGAGTAATCGAATGAGCCAAGTTCGAGCAGCCTGAGATGCGCAAATGTTGAACTATTGGCAAATTATTGCCCAGAGGAGGAGGCACCTGGTGGAAGGGGGTCGATTTATTGTACTTCCTAACCAAACACGTAGTACTATCGATCTCTCAAATATCAACCCCATATAATAAAAAAAATGGAACCATATGATTAACATGATGATTGCAATTTTAGTGTTTAAGAGCCTCCTGCCGAAATCAGGCCATCATTGAAAAATAAACTATGAAGGGGGGAAAGGTGACATGCCAATTCAATTGACATCCCGCACACGCTTATTGGTCAAATCAAATAGCTCGTGCTTCACCGTTGTCATGCTACACATTTCCGTCCATTTTCATGAATTCCCTCGTACAAATATATAGCAATCGAGTGGAAAGATATTACAAATCAAAAATCATTATAAAACAACCTTGAAACTGTTGATTTTCACTTTAACGGTCCATAAATAGTTATTTCATAGAATAACTAGTTATTACATATAAAATAACAAGGTGAAGTATGAAGTATTTCATCTTTTACAATCTTTAATTGACTTGTCTAGTATTTCATGGAATACCTAGTTATTCTTTGAAATAACTGAATTATACACTTTAACGGTAGCATGCATATATATATATATATATATATATATATATATATACATATATGCTACGGAAAATGAAACGAATATGCTGGTGGGAAACATAACCAGTTGATACACTCACGAAGTAAGTCTTACTATTTACCTTTTTGAATCTACTTTAAATCTATACTGTGAATACTAGTAGGTCTATAATTTTATCGTTATTAGTATAGTAATTTTATTTGTAATATTTAAATTTTTCTTATAGTATCCCTTCCTTTCCTCTTAGCGCATTGTATAGATAAATTACAGATGAAGTTTGGCTAGGCCTAAAACTTTTTTAAACCTGCAATCTTGATTCCTAAGGCCAGGAGTTTGTTATTGTACTACTGTGCCTAATATTTCCTATCTTAAATAGTTATACTTAGGTTCTATAGCTATCTGTATATATATATATATATATATATATATATATATATATATAACTCTTGTTAAAATTGAATAAATCTAAGATATATATATATATATAAATAAATTTGAAACATTTTATTTATACATTTATAATGATTAATGCAGTTATTATCGTGAAATAATTAAATATTAAATTTAAAAAAATACCTAAAGAGGTTGTATTATAAACAATAATAAAACTTACCCACCAAGAATAAAACTAAAAATGCAGTCTCATAACGTTTTGTGATTCCAAGACACACCTTTATATAAGATAAATATCGTGTTATCGTGATATAAAAAATTTCAGAAATAAATTTAGGGTCAGACACAGTCTAACTGCACTTTTGTAAAAAAGTATACAGAAGTTATACTGAAATGGTATGTGTGTGGTGTGTTAGAAGTCAATAACTTTCGAGTTTCTTTCAGGTGGATATTTAGTACGCGGACAGCGTAAGACTGGTGAACAATATGGTTTCGCTAAAACAGTATATTTGGAAAATATATCTAAGCCTGTGCGTGCACAGCAAACATTTCAGCCTACATTACCATCTTCCATTTTATGTTTAGAGCACTTTTTTTTGTATTTGGGCTAGTGACGGTCACCAAGACATGATGCAAAGAGGAAAATGCAAAAATTTCGAGTCTTTGTTTACGGGAAAGTTATCTTAAAATATTTTCAATGGAACTTAGATTTTTATGTGATCTTAATCAAGATATTTTAACGATTCTGTAGAAATACAAAAATATTTTTTAAGTTAATTTTTTTTCTGTTTATTTTAAATTGGACATAATATTTGAGATGTTTAGGTACAATGTTTTTTTTAAAAAAACGTGTCTTAACTATATAAAATATTTTTACCCATATATAAAACAATACACAAAATATAGTGAACTTGCTTTTTTTTTGTTTTTTAGTAGAGTATTAAGATTGACTCTTTTGTCTTTTAGGATAATACATTCCTATTTTTCCTCCTTTTCATACTCAAATAATTAAAAAAAAACTATGAACAAAGTAGACTAAAAAAAATAGGTTCATTTTATGCGCATGTATCATGTATAGAAGCAAACAGAATTTTGAACTATATAGTGCAGTAGTTCTTTTTTTGTTTTTTTAAAGTGTAACTAAAAGCAAAATTGGGCTTTGGAAAAAAAGTGAAAAAGCTAAATATCCGTAAACGAATGTTTACATTTTCGTCTTATTTAATTTTCATATTTTGAGGTTATTTTATCAACGAGCATATAATTGTTATACATTTTTAGATTAAAAAAATATGCACTATTTTTAATACTAAAATAGAACAATCAACTTTTTCAATCTGTATGAGGTCCCGTTTGCTTAATAAATAGCAAGATATACTACAAGAAAATATAATAGCAAGTGTGTGAAGAAACGATAAAGATTTAGAGATTATAAAGTAAGATATTAAGGAAAATCATATTTTGTATTAATAATACACATTCCTTCTATTTTTAAGCATACTTTTGATCTAAATTTCTACTTAAGAGTATTTAAACATTTGTTTTAGTTAATATTTAGTTGAAATATAAAAAAATCCTCAAGAAAAAAAGCAATGTACTGATGGAAGCACTGGTTCGAATTCTTCAAGATTCAGCATTAAACTTTTGCATGTATAAAGAATCATTATTTAATATTCCTTTCAAATCGAAGATTTGCCTAAAGATGATGATGTTAATACATTAGAGGATTATATCAACAAGAGATACGATGTTTCTTTCTTTCTGAAGAATTTTTATTTCTCTTGCTTTACCAATCTCTTGTGAAACTGCAATGGCATAAAAAATTGAAGCATTGAATGTAACATACAGTGCAGGTCAAAATTGTGAACCCAATTGGAAATTTTTGCATTATACATTTTTTTTTTCTTGTTGAAAATGTTACGTTTTACAAAATGCAAAATCGTAAATATTTTAAAGACAATTTAATAATTAATTCAGTACAAAAAACATACATTCCAATATTTATAATACAACAAAAATATTAGCTATTATAATCATTGAAATACATTAGATGCTGATAATATTAGTGTGTGTGTTCAGCACTTAGTACGGTTATCAATTCAATGAGATATCGATGTGAATCTGTAAGAAAGGATACATGCTATCCTACTAAGTACTGATAAGTTACTGCTATTATCAGTATTTAATATATATCGATAATTATTAAAGCTTAACTTCCTTTGTATTGCAAACATTTGAGTTCAGTATTTTTGGGGTTTTATTTTGTATTTGATTTATTATTGAATTATTTTTAATATGATATGTATGGCTTCGCATTTTGTGGAAAATTTTCTATAAGTATTCAAATTTAAGAAACATAAAAACTTTCAAAAGTTTCTACAATTTTATCCACCATTATTTTAAAGTAGATATATGTTGTAAGAACTTCATGTAAATGAAGCTCTTTTTTGTATTCCTGGATAAATAAATCTAACTTACATTGTCTGATAGTTGCATTTAACTGTTTTTATTTTTTAATATAATTAGGTGCTTTTTCACAAAAATAAAATACTTTTTCGATAAAAATGTAAACTGTGGTATTCACATATTATTGATGGTTCTTAATGCTCAATTTGTAACTAATTGGCCTTGTAGGGAATTAAAAAATGGCAAATTTTCCATTCACCAATATTTAACTGGAAATATTTTAAGTTTTTTGCAAGTAATAAAAATCAAGGAATTTGTTTCTATCTTGTAATGAAAATAAGTACTATTTCATTTCACATCAGTTATATTTACTAAAATCTTTGTACCTATTTGCCTTCATATATTTTTAAATTTGTTAATAATACGGTTTGTTTTTCTGTGTAATATAATACTAATGCTGAAAATATTTACCTACGAAATGGTTTTATTTCAGAGTCCAAGTCCAAATATATCTGATCAAATATTTAAATATGCAATATTTGATTCAGTTTTAATTTACGCCACAATCTGAAGTAACACTTGGCGTATTCGCAAATGACCTCATAATTTAGAACCAAGGTGAAGCCAATATCTTCTGAACTATATCACAATCTTTAAACGTCGGTAACACCAACTGAATGACTATGGCATTCTACGATAAAATGTAAATCAGCTTCTCTGCACTGCATTTGACTATGGAAATAATAGCTTAGTTTGGTGAGGCAATATTTTTGAATATTTAGAAGCCTTATGGGAAATATTTATTTATTTATTATTATTTATCCAACACCCGTGCTTGGCTCCTTGACCATTTGATGCCGAGCCTCCCAGTACCGACTGACGATGTCGTCAGCCGGGTATTCATAGAGTCCAGTTCATTAGAGCTGGTGGTCACCATGACCGTAGTTTGGCAGGCCTCGTTTGCAGCCACACCAAGCCGGTGGAGGTATACTTCCAAAACGTCATGTCCGGTAGTTAGGCGAAAGCGTGCATCAGCCTCGGCTCTCTTCAGGTACCTCGGGATTGAGCCCACAGTGACCAGAGTTTCCCATGGCTTTCCAAAACTCTTTGGTTTGAGGTCATAACAGTATATTTGTCAATGTATGTTGATATAATGTTCTTTTCTCTTCTGAGGGTCAAGGGTACTTCCGGTTGAGTCATTTGGACTCCTTGCTTCGCTATTTAATCTGCACTTTCACCGCTGGGGACCCCAACGTGACTTGGGTCCCACTGTAAGGCCGCAGTCCAGCCATATGAGAGGAGTTCCGCAATTTTAGTTCGACATTGAATTTTGTTAAGACAGTCAGTTGGCGTATTACTGCTTAAAGCTAAAATTGCAGCTTGGGCGATTATGAAGAAGACAACTTTTGCAGGAGCTAGGCAAACAGATAGTAATTGCGTTCTAGCTTCACAGACAGCCAGTACCTCGTCATCGTAGTGGTTGTGTTCTTCCTCACGGCCAACAAGCCCACAAACAGCCAGTAGAACCATCCCTCACCGGCTCCGTTTGATTTTGGTAGGTATGATCCGTCAGTATAGATATGGAGAAACTCATTCGCTGGATATCTTTATTCTATCGTTTCCAGAGAGCAGGATTTTAGCTCTTCAGGAATGGCTTCAGCCTTATTGGATGCCATGTTATTTATGTTGAGCTGTTTAGATGAAAGGGCAGTCGCGACTGTGGAGTATATATGTATAGGATAACAGCGAGTTTTACCTATTGATATAGAAAATATTAGTTATTTTTTATATTGTGCAATTTAATGAACGTATATATACTAGTGCACAACGTAGTGCTATTTATCATCCTTAAATTAGTACGTTCAATAGCTATAGCATCAATTAACAAGCTAAAGCTTTATTTCAATTTCAGTTAGCAAATTTGGTATGTGTAAAAATTAATGACATATGTGAATATTTATATCAATCTCTAAAAAATGCATCAAAATAGTATTTTATTAAATTCAGTACTATTATTTTAGAAGGATTATAAACCTATTAAACAAAGTTTGAGAAGGAATGAAACTTGTAATAATATATGTTTATATTTGAACGATGTTAATTTAAAAACAAGTTACTTTGCGGGTACACATTTCTACGTTGTTGCTAAGTTCAAAAGTATAACATTGCTATATTATAAAACCATGCAATAAAAACTTCGAAATATTGCGTTGTTTTATTTTAGAAAACAAATTAAATTAATGAATAGACTTAAAATTTACAACTAATTTGTATTTGATGAGATTTTGAAATTATTAAATAAACGATATTCTTTAATTAACTAATTAATAAATACTCTTAACTAATAAATAAATACTCTTAACTAATTAATAAATAAACGAGAAGTAATTAAGTTTCTAGTATATATTAGACTGCAGTCTTGGGTGTATGTCAGTGTTTCACAAACTGTGGGGCGCGCCCGCTGGGGGGCGCGATAACCTTACGAGGGGAGCGTGAGCATATCGAAAATAAAAGATTTACAAAATGATTAGTTTACTGGAATGAATTAAAACAAAATACTTTCAGACATAATAAAAAATACACTTTTACTCTGATATAATTTATAAGCGCGCGCGCGATATTAAGTCATCAAAAATAAAAACTTCTTCAATACCTAATGGACTCGATTCACCTGACGTCACAGTCACATGTCATCGGATGTCAACAAATAGCCATGTGCTTCATTCGACTGAGTATTTAGCCGCCATTTTCGAATTTGTACATCTTCTATCGAGCAGCAAAATGAGATACTGCAGCGCATTAAATTGTCGTAATGCAAAAGGAAAGTCTGACTGTAGGTCAAAAACATTTTTTTCGTTTCCGCTAATAGATCCATGTTTATTACAAAAGTGGTTGCAAAACTTGGGCAGAAAAATTTCAAACCGACTAAGTATTCCTCAGTATGTTCCGAACATTTTAAAGAAGCATGCTTTTTGTACCAGACTTTCACTAACAGAAGACAATTGAAACCGAATTCATTGCCCACAAAATTCTGTTTTTTCGAGCCACCATCTAATAAAAGTTTGCAGAGAAGGAATAAATCTTCAATGTCACAGAAATTAAAAGATGTTCCAAAAGACATTTCGACTGAAATGTGATTACTTTTTAATTATTTCATTTTCAATATTTTTTGTTTTTATCAAATACGCCGACGATATTTCAAAAAGAGTGATTTTAAAAAGAGTGATATATTTTCTGAGCATTTCGAATTCGAAGAATTTTAATTTTGCAAACGTAAGGAAACACACAGATTAGGGTACCACTTCTGTGATCTATTCTGGATGCTCTGTAACTGGTGAGTAAGTATGCAGTTGATCACCATTGTTTTTTGTCATTTTAAGATTATTTTCAATAATAACTATGGAGAAGTTCTGCTTTGTAAACAACAGCATTGACCTGGAGCCCAACAATACTTCCGGTGTAATGTTCAGTATCTTTGCAAAAATACCTTGTAAACCTTTTTGTTTCATTTAGAGCAAGGTTGACACAATTGCTTGCTTATCGCTGTTTTTGGCCACTAATAAAATGTTTAAAATTAGAACATCTATTATCATAACTGTATTGCTTTCTTTGATTATTTTGTTTATCAAATGAAAAGTAATGACAAGTATTTTAGAATTTTTTTTAAATAATTTTTTTTTAAATTTTATGATGTTTAGAATATAATTAGATACACTGCATGTACTTATTTTTACATATAAAACTTCATTATAGATATAGTATTACATTTTTCCCCTATTTAACTAAAGAAAAATAGCTATAAATATGTGAAAAGTACTTATTTTCATTTTGTTAATTTTTGGCTGGTTTAAGATTAATCAGTGTGTTTAATTTCTGAATTGCATGCACATATTTCACCTTAATAACTTTTTTATAGTGAAAAACATTGATAAATACATAGAAAATGCATTTAAGTATCTTCTTTATTCTTACTTTACTGTTGAATTAGTTAGTGTATTTAATTGCCTGAAATGTCTCATCCACATCAAATCCAAATTCTTTCTTGTACTTAAAAAAACTAATGTTTGAAAAATTTTCATTTCAATTTTGTTTTATTTTATGTAAATAAAGATTAATTATGCTAATTAAGATTAGCAATAATTTTTAATAGTTATTTAATCAGTATTCTAAATCTATAATATGTATTGTATTTTATAAATTATATAATGTTTAGAAAAATAACAATATATGCATATTAATATCTTAATTTATATGATTTGTAGATAATGTCGAGTGATTATAAGGAATTGGAAACAATACCAAATGAATATGAAAAATCAACATGCAATGGGAACAAACTTTCCGATCCATTTGTTCAGAGACAACAAAACATGTATATAATGAAAAGCTATTGTTTCCAATAACTTTTGGAGACATTTATATGCACTTTGTGGAAA
The DNA here is from genome assembly GCA_019973935.1 of Trichonephila clavipes. Classification (NCBI taxonomy): domain Eukaryota; kingdom Metazoa; phylum Arthropoda; class Arachnida; order Araneae; family Nephilidae; genus Trichonephila; species Trichonephila clavipes. Next base: position 106,297 of record BMAU01018321.1, on the reverse strand, counting down.
AAGAATGTACTTATACCAGGGGCGGGGTAGACTAAAAAAATTAAATTCATTCCTGTATATTGTTATTTAAATATGTATATAATTTTGTACAGTCAAAATTCCCTCACGAGGGGATGCTAAGAGAGGAAATCACTGCAAAGTAACAAGTTTAGGTAGTGATTATGAGGAGAAGCACACAGACTTAATAGTGTCAATGAACCTGCTCTCTTGTACTTTTAAAGAATATTAGTTGCATGTAATTAAATTCATTAGTTTTGTAATGCTGGCCTTAGTCATGGAATTCTGTCAATGACAGATTTTTTTATAAAAGATTTTTACAAACTGCTTAGAAAGTTTATATGTACAAAAATATAGATTTCTAGACATAAAATGGAATAAAAACATTTTTAAATTTTATTTGGTCATCTTCATAAATAAGACAAAGATAAATACACTGTTAATTACAATAAATTAAGGTTATATAATATTAATTTACGACCATTTTGAACAATACAATGATATTATTTGCTTATATTGGAAAAATATATTTTTTATTTGTAAGTATTTGAAGTATAAAGTGATTATTTGTCAAGTTTGAATATCCACTTAACAGTGGACCTTCCATTTTTGTGGTGAGTAGTCTTCTGCAATCTTGACGATTGGAAATTTAAAAATTGCTTACTTGCCATTATTTTGAACTTATCAGTGTTTATTTACTATTTAAACTACATATTTTTCTATTTCTAATTGTTTGAATTGCATAATGTTTACTTGTAATTATTTGAATTACACACTGCTTATTTTCAGTGGTAGGATTACACAAAGGTAGGATTTAGAAGCTCAAGTATCTCCCATAGAACCAAAAATTTTTAGCACAAATATCACACCTAGATGCTTTTCTCAACATTTTTTTAGAAATATAACTTCTCCCATGAAAGTAGTGTGTGTACTCCACTGTTTATTTTCATTTATTTGAATTATACAATTCTTTGAATTGCACAAAGTTAATATGTGGTTACTTCAAGCAGTGCTTATTTTAACAATTTAAATAGCATAGTGTTGATCTGCATAAAGTTCTTATTTGCAATTACTTGAATAGCACATTAATTCTTACTTTGTAGCTAAGATGTAGTTTGCATTATGATATCACATTTGTATGTTGAGGTTCCTTTGTTTTGAAATATTTTAATTATATCAATGCTAATTATGTCAACCCATTGATATGTTTTTGGTAAAATTAAGGATTGGTATGTCTACACACATGCACACAATAGATTACTAGAAATTTATTTGAAATTTTCATCATAACAGTATTTCGAATTTTTAATTTGGTTACAATAGTTTTTCAAGAAACATATAAATTATTAGACACTTTTCCTTACAAAGAAAACTGTTTTGGAAACAATGCCAAACTTTTTTTTTGTTTGAGAATAAAGGTTATAGAGTGATCATAGACTGTACAGAATTTCCAATTAAAAAACCCAAACGTCCTTTACAGCAACAAAGAACATTTAGTCATTACAAAAATTGTAATACTTTAAATGGTATAATATGTATTATGTCTTTGTATCCCATTTATATTGTGGCAGAAGTTCAGACAAGGAACTTTTTCTTTAAAGTAAACCAATGAATGAACTAAATGATGTTTTATGGCTGATAAATGGTTCTTAATTGTAGAATAGTTAGATAAAATTGGTTGTAAATTAAAAAGCCCTCTTTTTTTTTCAGAGATAAAATTCAATTTTATGATTCTGAAATTGTTAGTAACTGCAAATTGTCTGACAAGCGAGTTACTGTGAAAAAAGCTGTTTCAAGAATCAAACAATATAAATATTTTGATGGTGCTCTCCTATATGAAAGTTTACACAATGTTGACAGTTTATTTATTATAACATGTTGTGTTATTTTCATGACAATTTAACAAATGTAACACAAGAAAGCTCTTAATATAATGTTTCACTTTAACTGTATACTTATTCTATGTATATATACAAACATTGAAACTAATTAATCGATAATTGAATTCCAAATATGGTAATAAATTCAGGCATTAAAATTTTCAGACTAAAATGTGTGTATAGTAAAATATAAATTTATATCCATGTATAAAATATAAAAGTCATGTTCATCCTTACATGATCAAATTAAAAAAAGCCATTTTTGAATCTATAATTATCTATAAAAAAATAAAAATTGCAACATATTTGTGTGGTATTTATGAACACAACATTTGTGTTTTTTAGAGTTTGTGAATGTGGTATAAACCTATCATACAAATGTAAAAAAAAATTTTACTATATGTAACAAATATGCATTTATTGATTTTTGCACAATTTGAAAATTTATCATTATAGATTAGATTTATTTTTTGCATAAATATAAAAGTCCGAAAAAAGACTCATGTATACTGATATTATCCTGCTTATAAGTCCTGAATGAATTTGTTGCATTGAGTAAGTTACAAGTATTGACTCAAGAAGAGAACTTGGAGCAATTGTATATTTATCGAGAATTAGGATCATGAAACACAGTAACAATATAATTTTTTTAGGTTTACTTTTTAACTTTAAAGTACTAAAATATAGCACTACAATATATTATCTTATAGTTTGGTACATCATGAAAATATTCAGTTTTATCAGCAATACTAGAATTCATAAGTCTAATTGCATTATCAGCTGAAAGTGATTTTTAGATGCATCATTTTCAATAGTGTTCCATCTCTTTGAAATATTGTTTCTCAACAAGAAAATATTCATGATAAAGCTTCTAAGTTATATAAACAATTTTTAAAACTGAAATTGGCTTTGAAATCAATCTTAATTAAATAACTATGAGAATTTAAAACATAATCAAGCAGAAATGCTTTTAGTAATGTTAACCGAAATAATTAATCATTTCACACTGCAAAAGTCAATTGTGCTGAAAAATATTTTTCATTCAATTTAAGAGGGGAAAATTGATTTAAATGAAACTGAAACCAAAACCTAAGCTGTAGCCTTAAAATAGTTTGATTTGTACCAATACAGTGTGAAGCCTTTAAATATATGTTATAAAATAATAATATTTGGCGCTTTGATAGTGTTAGTAATTATCACACCTATAAATGTTTGAAAATTATTTTTTTATAAAGCATTGTCTCCTTAGTTGGAAAAAAAGAAATAGAAATGAATCGTACTAAGATATGTGATTATTTTTAGGAATTGTTTGAAACAAACTATTACACTATAGGGAAACAACCCAAGTTAATTTCGAGAAATTTTTTCATACAGGAGCATACAATTTTTTTTTTAGATAGCTAGTTTAAATTAGTAATTAAAATTTATTTAATATGCATTATTTATCAACATTTAATTTTAATATTACATGTTTATAATACAAATGAAGAATATGAATTTTTTTTTTTATTTTTAACTAAGAAATTCATTGTAGTAATTTATAAAAGTATTTTATCATATTCTGTTGAAAGACTAAAAGTGACATCGCTTCATTATGTACTCATGAAGAGCATTTTTCTAAGATGTATGACAAAAGAGGTTTTTTTTTGTATCAGTTTCAAACTTTATTTGATTTAATATGGATATATAAAGTTTTTAAACATTGTTATTGTATACTAATTTTTGAAACACAACTGTTCTATAAAAATTCCCAAGACATAGTAAGATTTTTTGAAATATATGATGACTCTGTAATGAAATAACATTTGCCAGTTTTGATTGTCTGACTTTAATTAATAATTATCATTTATGAAGGTTTGAAATTTCTTTTAGAAATGACTGTCTTCAAAGATCAAAAAAGAAAATATACTTAGTTCAAGAAAGGAATCATGTTAATACATAATTTTTACAAATAATGACTAAATTTTATTGGATTATCTTTATTGCAAATTATTTCTTATGAGATATTAAATTACATATAAATTGTCTAATAGATGTAAACCACACAAATATTTCCATACACTTTTGAAAAATCAATGAATAATATTAGAAGTTTTGATATCCTAACAATAATACTGAAATGGATTTTCAAGAACAGCAAAAAGGAAACTTTATATGAATATTAAAAAATAACAAATCAGGCTATTTTTTCATAATTACAAGAAGTTTCTATGTAAAAAAATATAATAAAATTTGCTAAGGAATAGGTTTGCTTACGAAGAACGAATGAATGTATTTCAGCCGATCTGCTTCGAAACAAGACATTTTAGAATGTAAAAATATTGTTCGGAGTTCCAGGATTTAATGCTATCAATCCAAAAGAGCAAGGCAGTCTTCAGGAGCGATGAAAATTTATTGTTTAGAATCCTTAGAAGTGCCAGATACAGTACCTTTATAACTCTAGAAATACAAATAACTAATGTATTCCATTAGCAGTCACTCGTCCTATTCAACAGCTGAAGTATTAACTAATCGTTGGCTGACTTTTCAGTAGTCAAAACAATACTTTGTTTTGGCGAGCACCACGCCCTATTTAGTCTGCTGGAATTTTTCTCAAGAATTCGTTTACATCAGAGACTGTGTTATTAGTAGATTTCTTTTTAGAAGCATCAATATATGTTCGCCAGAAATGATGCCAACTTGGCTATGCTTCCATTGAATCACCATTTTTATGTAACGAACGGAATTAACGGAATTGCTTGCGATTTTAACATAAAATAAATACAACAGAAAGTAATATTAACGAATTACACATTCAGAACTAATTATTTACACCATTTTTAGCGTTCACTGCACAAAATTTGTAACTATATATATATATTAAGTAACAGCAACAAATAACTTGCAAAAAGAATAATATAGCTATACGAAGTAACAAAACAAAGTACGAAAATGTTTTTCGTTAGGCGGGAAACAATTGAAAACAAATATCACTAGATCATAATGTCATATGAATTTAGTCCATTAAAATATTTTACATTTTCAAATAAGTAATATAAAAAAAAATTAAGACACTTCCTTATCAGGGTCAACAAAGAAAAATTTTACTTAAATTACTTTTTACTAAATATAAATTAGTATACACATATGACGGATTCACAATATTAAGTGGCAAAAAAAAATTTGTTCAATAGAGCGCGTTGCATAATTATTTAAATCACAATGTGGCTGGCACTAATAGGAAAAGAATTTCTGAACCTAAAAGTAAACAAAAACACGAAGCTTAAGGTGCCTGACTAGTTGCGAAAACATTTTTTTGAAATTTTGCTGAAAATTTATTTTTAAACTCATTTTTTGTTTAATTATAACTGAAAACTAATAAAAACAGCAAAAAAATTTTCTTTCAATGTATTTTTTTTAAATATGGCCAATTTTAGGTTTAAATTAGACGTTATTTGTACGTTACGTTAAACATAGTAAAATAAATTCTAATGCATAATATTTCAAAAAACCCACATAATTTTACTCAAAAAACAGTTACTAATGAATTGACCTAATATCTTTGAAAAATTTTAATTTGTTACTGAACTAGAAGTCAAAAAGTGCACGCAATGCAAATTTTTCAAAAATTTCACATTTATCACACAGAAAAAAAATCATAAAACGGTAAATATGCTGTTTTTTCTTAATCCCTACGTAACAGCATACATACTATAATAATGCACAATACACAAAATTACAGACAGTTATCTACAGAACTTTTTGAGATATCATGCTTAACGTGTTGTAAAATATCAAAAAATCTGTTTCAGAGAAAAATGCATTTAAAGATTTAAAATTCAAAATTTAAAAACTATACTGCTGAAAAAACCTAAAACCTCTATATATCAAAAGAACAAACATTTTCAAAGCAATTATGAATATTATATACTTTCTTCAAACTTTTATCTTTTAATATTTTTAACAATTTTATAGTGTCAAAAAGCTTTTTCTTAAAGTCTAAGTACACAGTTTACGAAATACAGATTAGACGTATAAAAAGCACTTTAAAACAACCTTATTGCATTAAAAATAAAAATATTTTACATAGAAAAACACATATATATTATTCCATATTATTTTAGAAGTTAAGAAATATATCATACAAAATATATTTGTGTTGTTTTTACCAGTAAACATTCACGAAAAACTCTTGAAAAATATTGTTTATCACAAAAGTTATCATAAATTAGAATAAAAATCCTGCAAAGAAGTACTTTAAAACCCTCCATATGAATATGCTAAGCCTTCTGTTTTTTCATCCTTAGTACTTTTTGTTTTTCTAGCTGCTTTTCTTTTTTTTCGAGACAATTTCGCAATCGGTAAAGAATGTCTTAAAGCTGTTGAAATCCGTTGTTTATCAAATTTAAGTAACTCTTGAGCAACACTTTCAGGAAGGGAACCATTTGCATTTCGAATTACTGATAATATACCAGCATAACCAGAGTTATAAAGTATTAGAGCTAATAATGCACCCAAACGAAATGTTTCCAGTCCAATAAATATATTTTTGGGAACAATATTCCACAAAATGTTGTTATAACTTTCATTGCAGTTCTGTGTCTTACCATGAAGACATTTTTTCAACAAAGTTTCATTACACAGTTTTAGATATGTAGGCTTTATTTGGTTTATAATTTTATTAGGAAGTCCTTGCTCAATTTCTTTGAGGGGACTCCCAGCTGCTTTTGCCCTTTGGTAACGACACCAACTCTCAGATCCTTCAGGACACTGTCCATGCAATGAATTGTTTTTCCAGATACACAGTGAAAAAATGCAGCTATTACGCTACTCATCTTTTGTAGATTACCTACATTGTTTCGAATAGCTATTCCATAATAGTTCTGAATTATGTCGATTAATTTATCAGTTAATTTATTTTTCCCTCCCAAACCTTTCGTTTTTTTTTTAATTGACGCAACCGCCTCCCTACACGTTTCTGTACATGACCTATACACTCGAGTTTGGTTACTGTATTAATTCCATAAAAGTTTTTAACAGATTCATATCCTTTTGAGTCCCCATCTCCGTAGTATTCATTGTACTGTACATTCCTCACATTTGATCTCTCAAATATACGGTAGGCTCCAACAACCTCCATGTTCCCCGCGGAACCTTTGTAGTTCGAACATACATGTTTCGATGATTGGCTATTGCCTTTCGCGCATATGTGGCAATATTGTGTCATAACTTCAATGTCTAAAATTTTACCGGTGTCAACTGATATGGCACTTACACACCCATTCAAAGATGAGTAGCCTCTGCGTTGCCAAGTACCATCAATGGATATTCCACATTTAGTGAAACTATTTGAGCCTTTGATTTCACTCAATGCAGCGTTGATGTTTTTCTTGAGCAACGCGTTCAGTTGCTTTCAACAGTTTTCTTTCTTGATTGCGGAAAGCAAGTTTTGACAGGAAAGGTAAACCGAGGAAAGCACATAATTTTTTGCCAGCTGAAAATCCTTTCCCGATTATCCTTAGCCCCAAAACAATTGAAGAGTTTATAAGACAAGAACCTTTCATCTTCTCTGTCGTAGGGAAACCTTTAAAGAAGGAGCAGTTTTTGCACTTTAGGTTCATATGTGAGCATAATCCACTGACAGAGTCTTCTATAAGTTCCAAGCCCTGAGAATAACAATCAGGACAACAAACTATGGCAAAAAATGAAATCAAAGTTGTCCAGCTGACAATTCTATTGTCTTTAGAAGTTTCAAACAATCTTTCTGAGAGAATTTCCAATCTTGTATGGCTTGATTCTAACTTTTTGGCACTAGCGGATTCAGTAGAATTGAGCTCAGATGTTTCATCATTCTCATTAATTGTGGCACGAATGGTATAACGATTTCCAGTAAATCGGCGCTTCTTAGACCTCCCAGATCTTGATTTAGCCATAATTATACGATATTTTGTCTTAAGAAAGACAGTTTTTTTCATAAAATATATCAAAATAATAAATTAAACGAGGAGCGAAGAATCAAGTAGCTACAACATAAGCAAATCGAAAAATGACAACAAACCTGTAAAGTTGTTGCCAAATTTTACTAAAACTATTAAATAATTTTTAAAAAAGAATATCACCATATTCAGTTTTAATGTTACCATAATTAATATTTTATAAATAAATTCAATAAAATTCAAAAAGAGTAAAAATCTTTCAAATCCAAAGTACTTCCGGTTTCGATTTCTAACTTCCGGTTCGTTTTTGTTGTTCTCACTTGACATAAAAACTGCTATAACTTCGTAAATAATTGGAGTACAAGCAATAAGTAAGGTATTTTTAGAAAGAAGAAAATTCAAATATTAAAAATATCAAATAAATTTTTTTTTGTCATGTTCATCAAAATTGACGATTTTACACTAGTCAGGCACCTTAAGAATAGAAGAATAAACTTAAATCTAATACTATAACTAAAACTATATATATATATATATTTAGTCATGAAACAAAAACTAAAAAGACTAGAAAATATATTAAAAATATTTAATTTACTAAAAAGAATTTAAAGAATATAAAATAGCCAATTCGAAAGTTAGCACACAACCAGAAGTGTAAAACGATCGACTGTTATTGTTTACTTAAACGCACATGGAAAATCACGTGTCATCGGAATGATCGCAGCGCCCTCTAGTGATGAATCGAGTCCATTAGCTATCTTTGATCCTATAACCAAATAAAAAAAACTTTTATTTGATTTGCTGCAATCCCATGATGAGTGATTATTTTCATTACGCATTCTTTTTGAAACTAACATGATACTGATTCAGAGAAAAACAGATCCCAGACCCAGAATCGAAAAAATTTAGGAACATAAAAAATTCATCACTGTCATTCTTTTTGAAATACTGCACATTATAGCTGTAATCTGTTTGACCTTCTAAGTTATTGGTACAGTTAGTTATGATCCCTCTCTTATGTGTTCTTTGTTGCGCTTTTTTCCTTGCAAAATAGTTTTAAGATATTTGGAAAAACACGGAAAGCACACACACACACTTGCACTATGAAGGATTACTTGGCCAAGACATATTTTTATAAGTATTCTCAACATATAAAGCATAACGAAAAACGTTTCACACGATGTTTTAGCAGTAACATTAATATTATCATAATGATAAAACCCGGAAGTGGTCGCGCGGGACACACAGATTACGAAATCGTTAGTTCTGGCAAAACTGTTTATATGTTACCAAAGAAAAATTGAAAAGTCCTTGAAAGTAGGGGTAAGTAAGCTTTCTCTTAATTAAATTATTCACTGGAATCACGATTTGTATCGTGTACAATAAAATAATTATAAAAAAAGTATTGGGGTGACTCAATAACCCCGCCCGAGTGTATCGAGTGCGCGCCTGCTCCCGGGTTAAAACATGTTGAAGTCTTTTCGCTTTAAATATTAAAAATAATACAATTATTCTTCATCGACATTTTATATTATTGATCATTATTTAATATCAGTGGCGCACACAAGGGGGAGTCCGGACCCCCTGCCCTTGATTTTTTTCCGATTGATTATAATTCTAAGTATATAGTACGCAAAATTTAATTAAGTATTTGTTATTAATGATTAATTTTATTAATTGATGCTAATTATTTATTCAAGAATTAGTTTTTTACTGTGTTTTGTTCCCCAAAATTGACAAAATCAAAAGGAACCTGATACAAGATTGGTGAACTTTCGACCTCGGACCCCTCCCCCGACCCCTTGAAAAATTCCTGTGTGCGCTACTGTTTAACATCAATTATAAATGCTAATTCTGTGAGGTTTAAAATTACAATTAGCTAAAAACTAATTATAATTTGAGCAACCATTTAAAAAATCATTTCACGTTTTTGTAAACATTGTCGAGCACTTGGCTTTGCTCCCCTTACAATTCATCTATTATATCAATAATGTTTTATTTTCTTATAAATGAACTATTGCAAAGATCAGGCACTTCAGCCGGTATACTTTTAATTTATCAGTGCTGCACAGAATATTTTAAAACTAATTAATTAATACTAAATTAAGAACAAGTTTAATAAGTATTAATGACTTACATAAGCTTGTCTTGGAAAGCAAAGTTTTTATAAGGAATGTTTATGATTAGAAATTGACCCTCTGAGTTCTTTTTCTATATTTAGCAGATATCTATATTTTGTCTTCTAAGCAGCCACCGAATTTTGCAATATGTTCAATTTAAAAATTAGAGAAAGGAAAATTAACATAATAATTATCCTATTATTTTATTTATTTATTTTTTTTATTTTTTGTTTAAAAGTAGTATACAAAATTTAATAATTAAGTTACATATTTGTATGGTTTATAATTACAATCGACTATTGTAGCCTTAGCGTCAAAGTGCATTATTATTGCATTCAGTACATTTTTAATGTATAAGGGGGGCGCAATAGAAATTGTTATCGAAAAGGGGGGCGCCAGTATTGAAAGCTTGAGAAGCACTGGTGTATGTAGACATTCTTCCTGCAATTGTACAAGTAGACATTCTACATTCAATCCTACCTGTAATTCTACAAATTAACCTTCTACATGCAGTTGTACATGCAATTCTACAAATTGAGCTGTTACGTAAAATTCTACATGTAGACGTTCTATATGTAATTACTTTACATTCTTGATTCTAGAGTACTTACATTTCTGAAAAATGTAACTGTTTTCTGCATAATGAAGTCAAATACTATGGAGAACATAAAAAGTACAAATAAGTTATCCAATACGTAAACATCTCAAATGGCATTTCTTATTCATTTATGCAGGAAAATAATTAAAAAAAAGATTTAGTACTGAGTACTTAATAGGGATGATAATACAGTTAATAGAAAAAGGTTTCTTTAGTAAAACTAGCATCTAACTTTAGTAAAACTTCTTCAGACAAAAAAAAGAAATTGGTAAAATTTTTGAATGCATAGTTCTTGTTATTTATCACAAATAATGATAGCAAGGAAGTAATATATTTTAATACTAAGTTCAATGTTAATTTTAGTCTTAAAATTAATTCAGTTGATTGGCTTTTTTACTAATATATCTAATTCGCAAAGAGACTTGTAAAACTATTTACGAATGATTATATAGAAAATACAAGTTGAGCTCAAGTCGCAAAGCTATGTACTTGCTTTGTGTACCAATTTCGGAATAATTACACCCTTTTGCTTGAAAAATGAGTATTTTAACTATTTTTAATTTGTATCTGCTCTAAATGTTCGGCCATGAGATCACTGAGGCGAAAATATAAAAATTTGGTGTGATATGTATCCGCACATAATTCTGAAGAGCACATTGCTGATAAAACAATTAAGAATTATTAAAAAAGCATAAAAAATTGTTAAATTCATTATTATGTTCCTTAACCAGTGACACTTTTTAAGAAAAAAAATCTAAAAAGGAAGTGAAAGCACTTAAATTTTAAAGAAGATGACTCGTTTGCTAATTTATGGTGTGCTGCAAAAATAAAATATTGCTATGGAACACTTTAAGTTTTGTTAAAATTCCTTCCTTTAAATGGATTTTAAATGGCTATTTAATAATAAAATAAATAGGTTCTATCACAGATAAATATGAATTTTATGTAAAACACAAGTAATACATATAAAAAATAAAGTCTTTTCCTAATTAGGTCAGCAAAGAAAAAATTTATTTTAGTTAATTTTAGTAAATAATTACAATTAAATGCAAATTTGTATATGCTTATGAGCGAATCACAATATAAAGTGGCAAAATAAAGAGCGTTTTTCCTTAAAATTTTTCATTTCCCTTTCTATGCATGTTCTTGCACAATTATTTCTGTTTGTCACTATTTATTCATTAAATAAATTTAATTATTCCAATTAAATAGCATAGTAAAATGAAATCACATTCCCAGAAATTAAGCCAGCCCAGTTGGGATTTGAAACGACGACCTTTGGATTATAAGTCCGATACGATATCCATTGCGCTATAGGGACACAACGAACGATTTTCTTTTTCGTATATGGTGTATGAATATTATTTTCATTAGTTACTATTTATTTATTAATCAGATTTAAGTAATAAATTAATATTTAAAAAACTGTATTAACATCAAGTGCCATCCACTACAAGTTTAAATACATTTCTTTAAACGTGTAGTGAATGAATAAAAAGTATTTTATTAGCGATTGAAAATTGGAACATGGTTTATGTATATAAATAAATATATATATATATATATATATAGAGAGAGAGAGAGAGAGAGAGAGAGAACTAATACTAGGAAATATTAAATACAATATTTACGTGTGTGTCTAATGGATAAGATAAGGTTGGTGAGGAAGAAGAGAAGTCTCATAAATGCCCCTAAAACGGATCCTTCATCCAGGCAGTGCAAATTAATTTGTAAATAAGTGGGAACGAGAGCGGATATTTTCCTTATGTTTGTGTGTGTGTGTTCTTGTTTCTATGTGAGATTTTAAAGATGAAATCGGTTTGCCATGCAATCCTTCTGCTAACTATGTTTTAACTTATGTACTTGTTTCATAATACGATATCTATCTTCAAACATACGTGCATGGATATTGCTCATTTTATCTTTGCTTGTTACAATATCATTTACAAAATGATAGCGTATGTTTTTATTATGAGAAATAAACCGGTTGTTTCTGAATGAATATCGGAGTTTTAACGCAGTATAGTATTTATTACATATAACTTACAAATGCAATTTATAAATTGAATGAAAGAATGACTGAAACAGTTTTACCTACTAGCTTGCAAATGTGGTGTTGTTGCTTCTAATGCCACCTATCTGACGAAGTCAGATTGATGCCCACGAAAATCATCGTGGCAAGGGGCAAGAAGGACGCCTGTCGTTGGCCTTGAGCACCATACAGGTGACAGTACGATTTAGCTCGGCAAAATTCCCCGAAGGGACGATAGATGGTGTTATTACCTATCTCCACCTCCACAATTTCTGCATGGACTGAAGGGTAGGGAAATATTCTCCAGTCCCTGCGTTCGTGACACAGCCCACAAGACTTCGGACCCACTGATTCAACACGCACGTACTCCGTGTGTACTCGGAGGGTATTTGGTGGCATCGGGCATCGAACCCAGGCCTTCTGGTCTGGAGTCCGATGCTCTAACCACTATGTGTTCAATGCAAATGTTCAATGTGAGCCTCATTCATCCCACAGCATACATCAAGTCGACAGGCAAGTTCATCCCAAACTTTGTTCAATGTGTCTAAGGTAGTTCTTGCAACAGCGGCTTTTATCCTGTGTCTTAAGTCTGGAAGGTCAGCTGCTAGTGGAAGTGCGTACATACAATCTTTAATGTACCCCCTTAATAAAAAACATTGGCGTCTGATCGAGTGAACCTCGAGGACCTGCAAGAAAAGTTTTATCGTGAGGCCGTTTGCGGAAAATCTATTGGTGGAGTACAAGGATGTTTAACCTATCACGTACTGAGAGATGTCAGTTAGTCAGTGCACTATCGTGTTGCCAAATGAAGTTATCTGGCTTACTTTCTTTCAATTGAGGAAATATCCATAGTTATAGAACATCAAGATAGGCAGAACTAGTTACCATTGGTTCTCCAAACATGAAAGGCCCATACACTTTTTGCCAAAGTAGGGCACAAAAAACATTCAATTTAACCGAGTCTCGTTGCAATTCTAGCACCTCATGAGGATTTTATATGCTCGAGAAGCGCGCATTATGAGTGTTCACAGGTCCACTGAGGTATCCTCTGGAACGGCAGAAAACAAAACTGTTCCAGTTGGTCTTTCATTCGATGTGTGAGTTATACTAATAATTTAAATGTTATAAATACTACAAAACGTTAAAACTCCGATACACATTTGTAAAAATCCTGCATTATGTTTCATAAAATAAAGAAATCCAGCATTTTCCATTTGTTTTAAAAACATTTGCAGAATTATTTTTAACAAAAAAACTATTTTAGAGTTATTCATTTTATAACATTGCTTCTGGGAAAATTTTTATTTAAAATATTTTCTTTGAAGAACTAAAATATTTTATTTTTAGAAGAAAAGAAATTTACTTGTTATCATGGGAAAATTGGTACTCAATTCTTCAAATTTATGAGCGTCATATATAAATAACTCTTCAGAACATGCTCAATTCCTACGTAGTTTTGAACAAAATTAATTTTACATGTCTGAAGTGTGTTTGAGGCATCGAATAAAACAACGAATGCAATAATAATAACACACAAGAAATAATAACTTGCTAGAGTTTAGTTTGGAATTACTTTTCAAGAAAAACGAGAAACAGGAAATTTTTCCTCTTGTAAAATAAGGTTATCAAATTTTTACATGCAGAAAACTTTTGAAGAAATATTTTCAAACATTATAACTGCTGCTCTACGTTTCTGAAATAGGAATATATTACAGCTTTTAGGAATCTTTTTCGTTCTTCAATGCATGTAGTTCGAATAGAAATTCAAAATCGTTTTATATATTGGTAAACACCACCAGTAAACTAGTTTTGACGTCGAAATTAATTTTAATTCGCAGAAACCCCAATCATGTTAACATGAATATTACAGCGCAATAGCTTGACGTAACTTGTAAATTAATCAAGCAAGAATTAATGTTGGGTGTAATGGGAAACATTAAGTGGACAACTCTCCGTTGTATGTGATCGTGACATCATTGGTGTCATCCATAACAAACTCAGAGTTTTTGGGACGTGCATTGGCATCAGTTGTAGTGAAAGTGAAAGACAAATAGTAAATTGAGTATTGTGAAATTTTGCACATAATTTGCGTGCGTGGAAGACATCATTTTCATATATTTACATATGGCAGGATTATTTAAAAGCTTTTAAAATTGCTCTCATCGCTAATCACTCTTCATTATATTGGCTGTTAAAATTTCAAATAAGTCTTTTCCGTGTGACGACTGAAAAATACGTATAGCAGTATTTTATTATTTTTTAATGTTTCAAATTACCTATCCAATGCCTGGGTATCAATGCTGGAATTATATGTAAAACTACTTTTGGTAAATCAAAAAAAGTTCTAAAGACAATTGCTTATATATGAGTTTATCATTTACTGTATCGCATAAGATCTTTAACGTTACAACACAGCTGTGAAATATAAAATGTAGCAGGCTGTAAATTCTAAGGAATCTAGATAATTTTGTCTAAAACTAATGGTTAACCTTTCGTTTTTTAAATATAGATACAAAGAAAAAAGTCTTTAAAAAATCACATTTCTATTCAAAAGAAGGAAACATTCAGCTTTAAACATTTCTATAGAATTAACAAGATTATTCTTCGGGATTTGCATCCTAGTCCTATAATGCTAAAAATTCTAACTTTAAAAAAATATATAGACTACCATACAATTTTTTTAGAGAAAAGATTAACAATATTGAAGTTTTTTCTTGACACATTTATGTTTCCAAAACTAGGATCTTCCAGTATTTTTATTATTTTTAAAAGCTTTGGAGTGTTTTTATGCTCGTTTATTGCTTAAAAAAGGACAAAAATTTAAAAAAAAAAAAAACAGAAGAGCTTTACGCCTCTCGAGCAAATTGCATGAAACAAGAGAATCTTTTTAGCATTGACTTAACCCCACCCCCTTCCGTTCTCCATTATAAGTTTTGCTAAAAAACAGAGTTTTAGATGTACAGAAATAAAAAAAAGCGTTGTAAGTTTTTGTAAAACAAATATATAGCATCAGAACGTGGTGTATTTGGAGGTCCTAAGAATTATATAAGCCAATGAAATTGGGTTAAATATTTATTTTTCCCGTTTTCCTTCAAACTGAATTAAAAGCATAAACACTTAACCTTTTTTTAAAGTTTAAGAACTTTTGACTGATTTTTCTCCTTCATGTTATAGGCTTCATGTATAGGCGCTTTCCATTTAAGCATTCGTCTGCTTGGTGGTTTAGAGATAACATGACCGCTCCGTATGCTCAATGTTGTGAGGGTTCGATCCCAGCCTAAGCCGATATATTTCTGGATGCGAAAATCGTTGACATGCATGACATATGATTAGGTGGCATATGAAAAATCCTTTGGGTATCAAATAGACACTGGCACTCTCTGCAAAATTAAATAAAGTCAATACTTAGTATTTGCCTAAGCGTAAAAATTTGGTAACAAGAGCCGCCACTAGAGAGTGCCACCATGAAATGGCTTTCCCGTTTGGGGAGTGTTTGTGTATGCAAAAGCTTAGTTGCTAATATAAAGCCCATCAGAAAACAAAAACATTTAAAGATTTTTAATGCAGACAACAGAAAGACGATATTTAATATGAGAAACCTAAGAACACATGACCTAAAAGTGCATTCAAACAGATAGAAACTACGTAAGATATGTATTCCATCAGAATATAAAAAAACGTATTTCAATAAGCGAAAATAAGATATATATAAATGTGTAATATAATTCATTTATTAAGACTGTTTTATTGTATTTGGATATGCATTTATTTATAAATGCTGTCCAAATTAACTAAGTTGATAAGGATAAGATATGTGGCGCAATTTTATATATAACAGGGTAATGAATGCATGTGAAATAACTTGTTAGAATGCATTTCTTGTAAATAAATAATATTACAAGGAAACATCTCTTACAAATACAGAACACCAAATAATGAAATTTCTTTCTTCTTTTATACTGAACTTGTTTGTAACTAAATATATGAATGTAAAAATATCAGTAAACTCAAATAAAGATAACAATACAAGTATTATACTTTTTAAACATTAACACATATACACACAAGGATAGTAACTCATAAGAAATGTTTTCATTAGTCAGAGAGAGAGACAGTAAATATATACAACACAAAAACACACTGATGTGTAGCATTTTAACAATATATTAAATACATTAATTTTTTTCCCTGAAATTATAACAAAAAACTATAAAATGTATTACGAATTTTTATTTTCTTCTAAATTATATGAGATTACCTATTTGTAAAGAACATATGTTTTCTAACTCGCTAATTCAGCTTAAATGTCACTTGCAAAAAAAATTATATAACTTTGATCAATAAATTTTTAAAAAATATTTAACAATAATAAGTATTTTATTAAGATTTTAAGAGTGCATTTGAGCATCAAAAATGGCTGCTTAAGAAGTGGGAGAATAAATTTGAGTAATAACTCACCGGTCATCAAGCGATCTCTTTTAAAATATGCAGATGCAATCATATTAGTCATTTAACCCTTTATCCACCGACGATACTTATATAAGTACCACTCACTTTAAAAGAAGAAAGCGTGTATCAGTGTGAACACGTGTTAGAAGTTAACATATTTGGCTTGCATATATTGAATTGTATAATAAAGTTTTCTTTTGAAGTAATCTTATATATAATTAACAAATTTATTATTATCATTATTATTTCAAACTATATTTAAAAAAATAGGATGGAAAAGGTAGAAACATAGACAAAATTTTCATTTTCAATAAATAATACTAAAAAAAAAAATATTGTATGTATTTTGAGAAAAGTATCATCATTATTAGTCTATTTCCATTATGCTTATGGGTGCTTCAGTGCATACTTTTGTTATCAAAGGCTTGTGGTAACTAAAGTAAGAAATGTAGGTTTTGCACTCAATATCCCTTAAATATCTCAAAAAGACTGCATCAATCGTAGTATTTGATTTTGTCGTTGATATTGTTCTGATGTTTTGTAGAGATAAGGTGATATTGTCTTTTAAAAATTCAATCAGTTGTAGAGATTTGTCTAAAGCAAAATTGTCATTAAGGGGTGTTGGAAAGCTAAAATCTTTTTTTTTTTGACAATTTGAGATTTTTACATTTTCAAATTGTATAGATTTTACCCTTTCTAAAAATATCTTACTTGAACCTCTAGGGTATTTAAAAGCCCTTAAAACGTATTTTTAAATAATAGTTGAATTTGGGCCACGCCCATTTTAATGGCGAAAATTTTAAACAAATTACTTTGTTTGTGTGTGTGTGTGTGTGTGTGTGTGCTTAATAGTGTAACTACTGATATGAACCAAAACATGTATCTCTTATTTTAAATTGAGCCTTTTATTCTTTTATTTCCCAGCCGATTAGAAGTCTCACTGAATACATTAAAATTAATTTATCTCAAAATGTAAATTTAAATGTGCGATGTACCTTTTCTGAGAAACTACTGCTCACAGGTATGTACATTTTTTATGAATTATTTATAATGATGTGTCTAATATATACTAAAATGAGCTTTTTTTAAAACACTCAAAAATTTAATTTTTACAAATTTTTTATGTAAAAAATGGGTCCAATTTCGCAATGTTTGATAAAATATTTCATAATTTCTTAAAAAATTCAAAATTAGCTAAAAGCTCATTTTAGTATAATAAGAGATATGTACTTTAATAGTATTAAAATTTTCACGCATGTACATGAAACAGATTTTGAGAAAAGGTACATCGAAAACAGCCAATTTAACATTGTCAGTGTATATAGAAAGAGAGGTTTCCAACACCCCTTAAAATCTCCACTTAAAATCATAGGTATTTTATCATAGTTTTTATTAAGTAAAGCAGAACCTCTTGATGTGTATGGTAATAATGATCGATGAAGGAACTCGATATTTTCATCCAACTTTTTGTTCGGAGTAATATATACTGCTACAATTATAATTTTTCCCCATTACCTATTATGCATTCAGCCAAGCATAAATCTCCCACTGAAGATTGTATGGTACTATAAATATAGGATTGACTGACAGAACATTCCATGGATGGAGTAATAATGTTAATACCATCGCTAGAATTTTGATATATCGCAACTCCTCCTGCTCTCGTATTTGGTCGTTTATACTTCACAATGCAGTTGAAATTTCGAATAGATATATCACTTTCATTGCCCAGCCAAGTTTCTGATAAAACTAAAATATTTGAATTTCTTATTACTGAATCTTATTACAAAGTCTACAGCGTGAGCTGTAAGACTTTGGAAATTAAAAGTAAAAATCGATAAACCTTGTCTGTTCGTTATGAAATTAATCAAATCTTCATTGAGAGTTTGTAGTTTGTTCAATGAAAGTCGTTTAAATTCCTCTTGGAAAACAATTGTTGATGACGATCGTCTTCGACAATGGTAAAATGTTTTATCATTATTTTTGTCGTAATATATAATCCTTCAATACTCGTTACACGTGTTAAGTTAACGTATAATAATGATTGAGAGTGACGTCAATCGTATTCGTAAATTATTTCTGAGTATTTTCTCTTAAAATGAAAAAAAAGATGTTTTTCTCAGAATCAAAAATTTGCCTCGAAACCAAAATGCAAGATGTTCAATGCGTTGCAATTTTGTTGAATTATAACAAACAAACTTTCCAGAAGTATTCATCTAATGCATAGTTAGAAATTCTTGTATGCTTTTTAATAATAATGATAGGGTGAAAGAAGAAATTAAAGTTTTTTTTATGTATAAAAAATCATTAAAATTCTTGAAATTTTTATATAAAAATTTGCGTTTACCTATATTTTGTAAATTATCATATAAAACATTACATTGTATGCATTCAATTTTAAAGAATTGCTTAAAGAAGTTAAATCAGGTGGAAATATGAAATTTAGAAAAATTAAAACGCATGGAACGTTTTTAAATTTTTAAATTTTTTAAAAACTACTCACATTTTTTTCTCACCAATTTTTTATATGATTTTAGTTCTAAGTTACATAGAGCCAGTAAAAATTTGGAGCATGTTTGTAAAAAAAATTACTGCCCCCTGTAGTCTTAAATTACAAATTAAGGAATATATCACTTTCACAACAATCAAATTAATTACACCAAAGCATATATATGATTTAAAAACTCACTTCTTAAACTGGATTTAGAAATTCCATTCGATTGAAAATTTAGTAAACACAATCTTTTATTGCCAAACTATTGGAAGAAAGGTTGTATCGCCACTACATTTTAAGACAATAGATTGTTTGTATTGTTTCCTTGAAATAATTTTAAAACTGTATATCCAACAAACTCTCCTTAAACTAATTTTTGACAGATTTTGAACCATTTACCAACTTCGGGTAGATTAAAGACTCACTTACCATTTTTTTAATTCATAAAGTTGATTATAATTTGACTTCTAGATAACGTAAAACCAAAACAAAGTATGTATCATAAAGCTAAAAGAGGAAAGGCTAACTGCTGTTGAATGATGAGAGGGGGGTGGGTGCAAGTTCAGGGCTAATAGACGAAAAACACAAAAGAAATTTTAAAAGTCGTAATTTTTAATCTATTTTTTCAATCTTTGAGCAGATTACGGATAATATAATTCTACATATGAAAAAAAAAAGTTTCGTTAGATTATTTTTGAAAATAATAAAGGTATTAAATATTTAATTAAAATTTTGAGTATTTTTTGAAAAATCGCAAAAAAAAAAAGATTTCGTCATTTTTTTTATGACTGATTCTAAAAGAAACATGCATGGATTTGTTTAAAATAAAATATCAATTCATTAATTCGAAAAGAAACTTGAAGGGAATGATTTATAAACCATTTTTGTAAAAGCGTATTGATTTTGACTCATTTAAAAAAATCGTAAAAAATAGAAACTATTATTTTGTTAAAGGAAATATACCATATCGTGGCAAAAAAATGATCCTTCCGATTCTGTAATTATTTTTTGTCTGAGATAGATAGTATGAATTAGGTGGCATTTTTAAAAACGGGGGGTTCGGAACTTCATTCGTTTCTACCTTATGTTCATCGCTAACCGTAACTGGTAACGCGTAACGAAAATTTCTCCCTACCGTGCCGTAAGTAGTTAACTTCATTAACATTGAGTAACCAATTTTACGAATATTCTGACAATACTTAGCAGGAGTATTCTTTGAAATCCACTCTTACAAAATATATGGCATCACGGGTTCAATGATGATTATTTTAGCGGGGAGAGGGAATAGTTTCATAGCAGAAATTCCGTTTTTAGCGGTTTGCAAAAATGACCATTTTTTCCCGAAAAAGTAGTTAATGTCAAAAAAAAAAGATTCTTATTTTTTTGCATTTTAATGAAGACCTTAGAAAACGATTTATCTATTTATTTTAAGTAAAAGTGTATATAATTAATTTTACAGTTAAATACTTTTAATTAATTAATTAGCTTTAACGGTATAAATTTCCCAAAGTTGAGTATTTAATTTATGTATATCCCTTAATTTTTAATGTAGTGATTCAAAAATAAATATATTAGATGAAAAAAACTGCAGGAAATCATAATAAGGTAGATAAAGAGTTAATTCATTTAAGTATTACACAAAATTGCTTTTCGTTTTGTTCTTAAAATTGTATCTGAATTCGCATTAAACACTTAAGATTCAGTTATTTAAAATAAAGCTATTTCAAGCAGCGGTTATTTTAACTATACCAGCAAATTTTTTAGCTTTATTTGCAATTGTGTTTTATATCATGTTTATATAAGATCCCGTTAGTAAGTAAATCCCTGTAAAATTGTTGATCACAGTACATAATGATGCAACTGAGAGTGTCAATAGTGGTGTATTTAAAATGCAGATTTTCACAAATAAAAAAACAAATCGCTATTATTGTTATGGATAACAACAATTAGGGCTCCATTTTGGAATTATAACTTACTTGTGTAACTTTTCAGTAGCTTGCTTGGAGCTCTATGCAATATTTTGTTTGTGTGCACAGAGTCAAAGTGGATATAATTCTCTCAACCACCCCCGACACATGCACACCATGTTAATTTTAATCAAATCAATAAATTTATTTTCCCTGTTTGTGAGTGTGGCTTAGAGCATGACTATGTAAGGTCACGTTGGTGAAAAAAAATTACTTTAATGCTGTGAAATACGTGGGCACAGAACTTAATGATGTGATGAAAAGAGTACAAATATGCTAGTCAGTACTTAACTAAGTGATGTGGAGTATCTCCATTCCCAGAACTGCTATGAAACCTTCCATTTAAACCCTGCCATCCTTACTTGGCGTTTTATGAAGATCTGCATTGTTATTTAAAGGAAATATTACAGACATTAATTACAAAAAAATTACTGTAAAATTGTTAAATTTTGGGAACTACAATTATTTCCCTAATCCCACAGTTAAATTTATTTCGAGAATAATAATATTTATCAACTGAAGTACCTATATTATATATTATTGTATAAATTATTTAAGTTCTTGTATATTAGTCAAAGAGAACAAACACATCAACAAAATAAAATGAATCTGAAGAAGTTACTGGAAACTTACCAGTGCATGTACCAAAATAAAGGATTTGGGTGAAAAGTTGATAAAAAAATTCTTTCTGTAGTCGTCAGCAACAAAATCATCAAAAATGCTGCAGAACTTTCATCATGAATTCGAGAGGAAGATATTTCTAGAAAAACGAGTGATGTTAATAAATAAAATCATGACTCTGCAGGAAATATCATCATTCCTTCCATAAGTAAGAACCTACTTTTACTCGTGAAAAACTAATGAAAAGAAAATATATCCTAGAGCAAAAAAGTGACTGGCATCGTTAACTAAGGAAATACATAGGTCAGTAAATGGGGTTATGTATAGTTTACGACATTTTTAAGACATTGGTGTAATAAATAGTACATAATGGTAAATATTTTCTTAGGGTTTTCTATTTGAAGTGTTTTATCAAGTATTATAATTTTCGTTTGCTTAACAATTATATACATTTTAATCCAACTGAGAGAAATATAACAATCTGTATATGCTTTAAATGTAATGTACCACATATATAAGCTTTACATAAAAACATTTAAATACTAATCGTTGCGATATAAAAACATAATTCTTAAGGAATTCCATAAATTTTATTTATTTATGAATTATAAACGATTTTTTAAGTAAATATATAATCTTTGTCTTGATCTGGAATTATCATCTTAAGACAAATATTTTGTTGTTATCATAACTTGTAACTACTAAATTTTTAGCAATATTATATCAATAGCTGCGGATCAAAATTATATTTCCTTTAAATCATTACATCACACACAAAAAACGTTATACAAATATTTTGTAATTTTTCATATTTCTTTCTCTCATTTTATTAGTTACAATAATTTATTCTCTCATTCACGAAATCTCACTTAAAACTTATGTAACTAACGAACCCAATTCTACATTTTATGCAAAATGGATAATACGTTTTTTTAAAAATTATTTTAAAACAAAAAAATACAATTTATTTAATTTGGGGTGCATTCATTTATTTTTAAAAGGATAAAAACGTTTCAATCTTCATATGATATTATTCATTTTGATTCTCTCTAATTTTTAAGACACTTCGTTCGAGATGTAATATAAAAGAAACAAGACTGATTTAATAAATCATTGTATTTACAGAATCAGAGTTTTTTGTGACATTATCACCTTAAATGTAGTCTCCTTCAGCATTCACGTCCTTCTGCATTATGAACTGACATTGCTGGTAACATTTCTCGAATGAGGTTTTTGGAAGACCAGTTTATTCTTTATTTTTGCTTAAATATCTTTTACTGAGGTACAATAGGTACCCTTTAAGAGCGAGACTTAACTGCAGGAAATAAAAAGAGTCGTATGGAGCCAAATGAAATGAATAAGAAGGATGCCTCATCACAGTAATGTTTTTGTTAGTCAGAAACTGCTTGTCAAATATGGCCGCATAAGCAGGTGTATTGTCCTAGTGCAATAGCCATTCCTCATTAGACAACTGTGGCCTTTTTTGTTACTAATTTTTTCATGTAGTCTTTTTTTGTACTTCAGTGTAGTAATGTTGATTAACAGTCTGGCCACTGAAAACCCATTCATTTATTACATTTCCGTTCATATCGAAGAGCGCTAATAACATTACTTTGAATTTTGATTCAAAATTGGCTGCTTTTTTGATTTTTGGGGATCTTGGAAACTTCCAGTGCATCGATTAGCGCTTACTTTTAGGGTTATAGGTAAACCTCCATGTCTCCTTATATGTTACAAAATATTTCGATAAATTTGGATCGTTTGCAATGTGTTCTAGCATGTCCACAAACCCGTCTTTACGGCACGCGTTTTGGTCAACTGACAGAATGAATAGGAACAACCTCCTCACAAATCTTCCTCATGTGTATTTCGGTAGATAAAATACGTCGAACATCTTCTTTATCGAAGTAAACCAACTCCACCACTGCATAAACACATAATCTTCGGTCACTCTGGACTACATCATGAAAATTGGCAATGTTTTGTTTTTGTATGTAATCGCTTAATTTAACCACCCAGCATGTTAATTATCTTCCACACTGTTCTTTCCACCTAAAAACCCCTTATACTATCGAACAAACGTACACGAAACAAAGTTTTATCTAGATAAGCCTTAGTTAACATTAGAAATGTTTCCGAACTGATTTCTTAATTTTAACAATAAACTTGATGTTGGTTATCTCTGTTCATATTTTATATTACACATTTTCCCGGCGAAGTGCAGTTATATGTGTTCCTCAATGACGCAGTACTTCTAACCGGTGTGAGGAGTTAGGTCGAAACTGGTCAGATGGGATGAGGAGGTGTGAGGAGTTCAACAAAACAATTTTTGCCTACTCCATTATTTTTCAAGTTACACACTTAGTCTCGTTTTTTTTGGTTTCACACCTCGTGTTCTTTTTAGTTCTTTAAAATAGTTTTTTTAACTGCTGTTGGAACTTAACAGAAATTTAGAGCATTATAATTCGATGAAAGTGACATAAACATGACATTTCTAAAAATTTAATCATTTTAGATATATTTAGTGTTCGTATCCAAGGTATTGTACTAACTGAAAAAAAAATAGCATGCACTGCAAAATTCTTATTGAAATTGTTATTGCAGTGTGGTTTATAAATTTCTTTACTTCTTCATCTCAATTAAAAAAAAGACACGGATTTTTCAAATTTTTTCATTCGAAATTTCAGTGAAAATGAAGGTATGTTATCTTTGTGGGCTATCTGTGACACAAGCTGTATCTGTCTTTTATTGAGTTTGTACAGTCATGGACAAAAAAACTTAGCGTACCCAAAATGAGTCATCAAAATGAAACGAATTTTACATACGTAATGACTAATATATATAAGTAAATGATTATAAAGTCAAAGAAAAAGAATAATTTATTTCCCTCTCTCTCACAGAGAAAAAGTCAAAAGAACGGATGATTTATTACCATGTTGAACCCACTCTAGTGCGAATGCACGATGCAATACGATCGGGTACTGAGGCAGAAAAATTCTGTATGATGTCTTGAGACATTTCGTACCATATTTGCTGTAACCTTGCATCTCGTTCGTTCAAACTCGTGGGATACCCAACGCACCATCCCAAATGATCCCAGATATTCTCGATTGGAGACAGATCTGGGGATTGAAAAGCCAAGGAAGAATAGTAACTGTGCGGACACATTATTGTGACACATTTGTCGTGTGAGTCCGATTATTGGCGTGTTGAAAAGGGACTCCTTAGAGTCGATGCATGAGTGGCAACACATGTGGTTGCAGGGTGTCATAGACTTACAACTGGGCTGCCATGGTTCTGCGGATCAATACTAGGAGTGACCGTGTATTGTAGGTAATGTCACCCATACCATCACACCAGCTGTGAGAGCGGTGTGTCTCTGTAAAGCAAAGGCAGGATTGAGGCGTTCACCACGGGGGCTCCACAAACGAAACGATTGGCATCATTGCTGATATTGAATCTAGATTCGTCGCTAAAGATGAGCTGGTTCCATTCCGCTTCAGTCCAGTTTCCTCGTGCGTGGCACCACTCCAAACAGAGGCGTCGATGGGTGGGCGTCAAGGGCAGCACATGTAATGGGCGCTTCGATCGCGAATGTTCTTCAGTCAGGCACCTTCGTATGGTTCAAGTAGACGCGGGATCCCCTTGTGAAGTTACTACCTGCGCTTATATGGCGTCCGATGAAACAATTGGCTGTACACGTGCATCTGTTACGATGTGGTGGTCTTCTTGACGACTTGTCTGTCGAGGGCGTTTTGTGCCTGGTCTTCATGTAATTCTCATCTCTCGGATCAACTTGTCCCAACACCACCTCACAACACAATCAGATTGGCCTAATTGACAAGCTACTCGCCAAGCTGACCACCCAGCTTCAGTCATGCCGATGATTCTTCCTCTCTGAAACTATGACAGCTGCTCATATTGTCTTCGAAAAGGGCGCAATGGCATGTCTACTTTAGCTCTTCCTTTTTAAACAATTCAGCACACTCAAACAAGATTTGGTTACATGTTTTATATTCTACGGAGAACGAAGTTAAACGCCCTCTACCGGTTATACGTAATGCACAATCACGCTGCATTTCTAATCGTTTGCATATGTCCCTGACGTGACATTTATGCCAAGTTTTTGTTATGATCCCTCAATTATTTCTTGGTTCGCTATTTTTTTGTTAATGAGTGTAGTTTCGAATTATGGGAAAATTCAGAATTTTTGTAAATATACACACTTCAGAATATATTAGAAACTACTCTCTCTACTTTATTAACTTACGACAAGTTAGGAATTGTACAATATTTCTTTATCTTTGTTATTTCTTGTTAGTTTTCTGAACAAAAATACTCTTAAAGCTTCTATCGTCTTATATGTAGTAGGTGATTAATTGCATAATATTTATTAAATAATAAAATACTAACATGCTTATACCTGCAAATAAAACATTTCATTATTATTTACAGGAATTCCAATCAAATTACTATAAAATTCCAAAGGCAATTTTAAAATTTACCTAGAATGTAATAAAAATTCTACGTGTTAAAAAAAAATATTTAATACTTTTTCATAGAACTCTCGGCAGACATCGAATTGTTTATTACAGCATTTTTACCTCTTTTCCAGTCAAAAGGAAACTTTAAAGGAAAAGTTCGTTCAAAAGTATAGAATTTTCTGAAATTTGAATTTAGAATTTTCAAACTATTCTGCATCCTAATAATAGATGCTACGGCATATGCAATATTGAACTCTGAGGAAGCATATAAATGTAAATTATTTTGAAGAAGATATTGAAGAATATTGATCTAAAAATAAAACTGCATATACATGGAATTTAAGAATAATATCTACTCTTTTGAATTTCTACACCATGCTTGAAAAAAAGAACTTCCGGAAACACAAAAGTTTTTCCACCTAATTCAAGCTTTTCTTTGTCCTTTGTTTATTAGAAATTGCGAATAAACATTCATGTTTTTATTCAAATGTTATATTCTGGCTTTTTTTAAATGTGATAAGTGTTTGAATCGTAGTTTACTCTAAGAATTATTATGTAAATACAATGGAACAAAATTATTAAATTATTATTTTGTCATCGATCCTTGACAAATGTGTAAAACTTCGAATTAATATGACTTTTTAAAGTGTGTGATAATCGAGTTCAAAGATTCCGTTCATGTGTGTAAATTTATTGTAATACGTGATCTATGATTGTAAAATATTTTAAATTAAAAATAAAGTACAACAGAAGGTTGATGTAAAAATTGCCCTTCCCCAAATTTTGATATATAATTACTATATGAAGAAATTAGGAAAAAAAAAAAAATTTACAACTGTTAGAAAAAAAAAGAGTATAAAACATTTAAATCATACTAGTACTTCCATGTTAACTGGAAATATAACTGATAGGAAAAATACTTCGTTGAATTATATTTAATTTTACTTTAATACAAATATATGCGAAATAAATTTGATAACCGAAGGTTCGTTAGCATTAAAAATATGTTTTCAATACAAAGAGAAAAAAAAAACGTTCTAGGAAATTAAATTAAAAATGTGCACCTATTAATTAGAGTAATAATTTGAAATAAGTAAAAAATAAACACCTGGGGAAATGTATCATTCCTTTTTTTTAAATCTGAGCGAAATTTTGCATTTGGTGATAAGATATTATTGCAAGAATTGCAAGAATGATCTGAATCGTGTTTCTTCGGTACTGATTCCTCTTGTCAGGACATCAAGAAAAAACATTAAAATTTTGCCTATAGATCAGTGTTTCTCAAACTGTGGGGCGTACCCCCTTGGGGGCACGGTAACCCTGCGAGGGGGGCGCGAGCATATTGAAAATAAAAAAAGTTTAAAAAAATAATTTTTTGGAATGAAGTAAAACAAAATGCTTTCTGACATAATAAAAAATACACATTTACATTGATATAATTTATTTTTATCATCTGGAGATCATCAAAAAAAAAAAAGATTCCACTTCCAACGCTCATTAGCCATCTTTGATGCTATAACCATATTAAAAAAATATTTTGTTTGCTTTGCTGTAATCCCACGATGAGAGATTGTTTTATATTACGGTTCTTTTAACCTAAAATATTACTTAAGCTGGCCTTCGAACTTATTGGTATGGCTATCTCTCCGTCATTTTTTTAGGGAAGTTGTAATTTTGTGGTTTTAATTGCTGTGTTGTACTACTTATTATGATTTATACATGTAAATGAGCAGAATATTAAAAAAAATGGCATATGTGATCCCTATTGAAGGAAGTTGAAACTGAACAAGCAATTGAAGCACCTACTGAAATAATTCATATTAATCAAGATAGCGAAAGTAAATATCAGAAAAGCGTTAGGCAGGAAACGTTTGAGTTCATTTGAAATTTTCAAATGCTGCCTAAAGATCTCTATGAAGAAAACTATGAAGCCATAATGTAGCACTTCGCCTTGTCAAAAAGACACAAGGAAGAAAAAGTTCAAAATACTATTTGTAGATCACCAAATGACAGCAAAACTACAAAATATGACAGTTTTGCTGGGTAAGTATATATTTTCTCTTAATTAAATTTTTCACTGGAATTATAATTTTTATCGTGTATAGTAAAAATAATTATAAAATACATTATAGTTTTAAAACAAACTAAAAAATACGCTTTTATAGTTAATTGAACTAAAAAGTAAAAAAAAATGTAAATTATTTAAAAGTAACATATACAAAATTTAATACTTATCTTCTTAATTTGTTCGGTTTATAATTATGATCGTGTTGTAGCCTTAACGCCCCCCAAGTGTATTATTATTGCATTCAATATATTATTATTTTTAGGGGGGCGCGATAAAAATTATGATTGAAAATTGGGTCGCCAGTAGTGAAAGTTTGAGAACCACTGCTATAGATGGAACTTTTTCATGCGCGCTTAGCATCAGGATAAATTATATTACAGAAAAATTAAAAATATGTACTAGGACTATCCCTTTAAAGGAAAAACATTGATTTTATTTTACACTAAACGGGTTAGTTGTTAATTTTGGTTTGTAATATAAATTTGTCAGAAGTAATTGTGTTTGAACCAAGAACTAAATACAACGTATTACGAATTGCACTTAAGTTTAAACTATGTTTAGAATAAGGATGGTTTAATAAATTTATGAGATTTTTCATATATTTAATTGAAGCACTACTTTTAAAATGTTAAGACAACTTTGTACCCCCAAAATGACCGATCTATCGCTATATTTATTTTTATTTAATATTATTCTTTGCATTATTATCTTTTCTTTGATGTATCATTTGTGCAAGTCGAAAAGTTAGAAGTTGAATAAAACTTAATTTTAAAACAAATTAGGCAATTCATTCACGCTCCCTTTTTAGAAAAAACAAAACAAAAAAAGCGTTATGATAAAAAACAATCTATTTTACAAAGAGAAATAATAACTATAAAAAGAATGTCTAATATATAAAGCAGAATATTTCCGAGACAATACAATAATGTAATTTTTCTTTTTTGTGAAATGTGTGCATGTAAAACTTTTGAATTAAGTCAATTTATATTAATAATTTGATAATTTCCGATCTTATTCCTGATATGGTTTTCATAAAAGAGTAATACATCAATGTTAAGTGAAAAATAAAACTAAACTTTCTGTCGTGACAAAAAGAAATTCCTTTTTAATATTTTTCTTGAATTTTCTCGTGCAATTATTCCTTCTTAAAATTCATCATTTATACAAATGTATGGGTTGAAACATACGAAAAAAAATGCAATTGTTTCAAAGAAAAATATATAACTAATATCTTAAAGTGGTATTTTAAGTTTATTTAAGCTTATTATAATTTTGTTTTTCAGAATTATAAACTTTAAATAGATTTTTCTCAGTTTGTGTTTTTCGAAACATTAGTGCATTCAAAATGCTACTCCTTCAACAACAATTTAACAATCACTTCCATTTTTTCCTTTGTGTTGCATATAAAGCATGTAACAAAATTAGGGATCCATTTTGCTGTAAACTTAATACTTCTCTAAGCTTTTTCATTGATTTTTAGCATGCATTTCTACACTTTATTTCTTTTTCTTAAAAACGAATTTAGTTATTGTAAGATAGATCCCTAAAGTTGTTAAAAACATCCATAAGAATATTACAAAGAAACTTCAGGTCAAAGAATTAATAATTGCAAAAGGAGTATGATTTTAAAATTTTCCAAATGTTCTTCAAAAAATTTAAATTTCTAAAATTGTGTGAATAATATGTGAAAAATTCCATCTCGTAGAAATTTCCTGAATAGAAACATTATATAAAATGTGAAAATAAAACTTTTAAGATCTTAAGAAAGAATGTAGTTCAAAGGGTACCGAGTCGCCTTAAATTCATTATTTACATTCTACTTTGATCATTAAATCTAAACAAATTACATCATGTTACAAAAAAATTAGACCATTTTACTTATGCTTAAATGCTGTTATAGAAATTACTCAAAAATTTATGCCATATAAATGTATACAATACTTGATGAAATAGTAGTTCTAAGTAATATTGAATTATTTGCTGAGCTCTATAACAACAACAACAACAAAAAACGACGCATCTAGAACGAGTTGTTGAAAAAATTTGTGGGTAGAAAGATTATGTATAGAACACAAAATGATTAAAATTTGATTTAAATTGAATGATTTCCTTCAGAGTTACATTGTTACAAAATAACGAGCTAAATAATGTGTTGATCCAACTCTAGCCTGGATGCTAGCTGCCACACGGCTGTGCACAGAGTAATTAAGCCCCCTGATGGCCTCCTGAGGTATTTTTTGTTGAATTTGATCCAATTGTCAGACCAGGTCATCAACATTACCCGGCAGATGCATTGGACTTCCCATCATATCCCAGAAATGCACGACTGGAAAGAGATCTGGTGATCTGGCTGGCCATGAAAGTGTTTGACAAGCTGTAAGACAGTTCATAACAACACGTGCCGTATTTAGTCTGGCATAATCTTGTTAAATAAAACCAGGATACTGCAAAAAAAAACCGGTAACAAAACAGTTCTCAGAATGTCGTCGATGTACCGCTGTTCTGTAAGTTTGCTTCTTTTGACGCACAGAGGGGTCCGGCTATCAAAAGAAATAACAATCCAGACAATAACTCCTAGTTGTAGGCCTGTGTAGCGTACAATAGTGAAAGCAGTATCGGCAAGATAACCTGGCAGTCAGACACGTTTTTGATGATCGTCAGGACACAGTTGAAAACGGGATTTATCCTTAAACACTATACATCCCCAATCATCATGATTTTAACCTAATCGCAGCCAATGATAACTGTAATCTGGCTCTTCTGTGTGCAGGCGTGAGTGACATGTCGCGTAGTGGTCGGTACGACAATAAATTTTGCTCGGTCAGCCGTCTGTGAACGGTGTTCGTTAACACGTGTGTGCGAGTTGCACGTTTGATGCTTAATAACAATTAATCAGGCGCTGTAACGGCAGATCTGATGACCAATCTGTCCTCTCGATCTGCTATGGACCTAGGTAGACCACTACTATCATGGCGCTGAAATCTGCTATTGCTCATCCATTTTTGCCAGCATCTTCTAATGGCGGCATCTATTTGACCAATATGACGAGCGATTCTCCAATTTTCCCAGCCTGACTCTTTCAATCCAATGATACAACCTGTTTCAAACTGTGAGAGTTGCTCGCAATGCGTTCGATTCCTATGGTGAGGCATTTTTGAGTCGTTGAAAGGTATCCTAAATCACAGTGCAACACAAATTTTGACCATCAGATTATAGACAACTGCTGGATGCGCAGTTCCGATGCGTTGTAGCTCCCGTTATTCATTTATCGGACACGAAATTTTTACCATTTGCAAATTCGGTGCAAATGATTTTGCATACGAAATTTCATTACAATCGGGAAATTTCTTTTTGATGCGTCTTTTCTTTTTGCTATAGAATGTAATTAAAATATGTTAGAAACATACTGCTCATTTTGCTCATATGAGCGTCTAGTAGACAATGTGTGGATTATCAGAAGTCTTGTAAATCTATTAAGTAAACGCGCATAAAAGAAATGTTTGTGTGTGCAATAGCACATTGGCCGAATTAATTATCATATTATATAGTGTATGCTTCCAGTAACGAATTTATGAGCTTTTGAGGTGTAATATACGTATTGTTTGCTGAAACTATTTTTTCTTTTCTCCTAGTTTTTATGCAGTGAAAAAGATTTTGAAACATCACTTCTTAAAATCAAATGAGAAAATATTAAATCAATAGATTTTGTGATTTTATTTTTGCTTAATAGTCTAGGAATTTTTTTGAATAGGTTCACCTGGAAAAGTACTTTCTGAATTTTTGATGCTGAAAAAATATTATAGTTTTATCCCCCCCTTATTTTTGCAGCATTGCCGCATTTGTGTTTTGTCTGAAATACATGTTTGCTGTGTACAGTCACGTATACTTCTCATCAAAAAAGCAATACGTTTAAGGCATTTCCATTACTCAATTTACCACTCAGCATATAATTCAGCAATATATGTTATAACGATAAATCTAAAATGAATGTTTTTAAAATGAAATATTAGACATGCTTTATTTTAATTTTCTGTATCGATTCTTTAATTAAAATGTTAGATTAAAATTTTGCAAACCCATTTTTGTGGGAGAAAAACATTTAATCAAATGTTGAAAGAATTTTGTGTCTAAGTTTGTTTAGAAAATAAATAGTTTGTAACAACAGTAATGCAAATCCATAATCATTATTTTTTAAAATAACACTTACGACACAATACTGTTTACACTACGCTGCTGTGGTATTTCATTATTCACAATATGTTGTTTTGGAGTGGAAAGATAGGAAAAGAGTAATCATGCAAACTGAGAAATGAGATATTAAGAACAAATATGTATTTTGGTAACACAATATATTTTGGGTAACAATAACATATTTTACATTATACATTTATTTAATATTTTACATTCCCTTGTATCCTATATTAGTAGTTTTGTCTTTATTGTTGTTATTTTCAAAAGTTTATATCGTTTGAATTCGCGCTTATAATTTCTTATTACATATATATTCCCTGTGCATTTCAATCGAATCTTATTCATTCGTAAAGTTTCGATTTTACATATTTAGAAAAATATACTTTGTTAGATTATCACATCTTATATATCTCTCTACGGCATTCAGACAACTCATTGTTGAAGAAGATATATCTATAAAATCGTGAAAATCACTTCATAAACTGAATTGAATAATAATAATAAGTTTGTACACGTACTACACACAAAAAAAAATAAGACTTCACAGCTTGTATTAGATTCGAAATTACTTTAATTACAATGACACAACCTACGCCGATAAAAGTTTAAGAAGAAATCACATTTCAATAACTAGATTTTTTGCACAATACAAAGAAAATCATACGGTGTAAAAATAAAGAACTGTTTTCTAAGAATATAATTGAGTTACTGAAATACACTATTGTGTGAAGTTTTCAATAACTTATGCCTCGAATAATTTACACAATATCGTGAAATATCCTGAATTTTAAAAATTCAAAAATTTTTTTTGGCTAAATATTTAAAAAGTACTAAGATAGATAATATCATTATAAAGAAAACACTCCCAGGATTGTCTTTAAGGTTTCCGACTACGTTCGGAACCGTGATTTTGCAAAAGCGTATAAATGGATAATATTTATGATATTTAGTGTCACTTAGATTTGAAAATGTATATAAAATTGTTTTAAGAGTAGTATTACAATAACAATTATTTAAATACAGTATTTTGACAAAAAATAACATAGAATAACCTATTTCAAAATATTCTCTTTTTGTGAAAAATGTTTCTATTATAATAATATTTTCCCTGTAAATAGCTCAAATCTCTCTACAGAGGCTCAACTAGAATTTTTGAAATATATAACATAGAAGTGGGTTTATCCATGTATTCTAATCTAAGGGACACTAAATATCATGGAAATTAATCATTTATGCGATTTTTTAAAATCACGGTTCCGAACTTAAAGTTTATTTTCTTATATAAATATTGCATTCATAAAATCGTTCATGGGATGCATGAATGCCATTGATTTTTATTTAATACAGCGTTTCTCAAACTGTGGGGCGTACCCTCCTAGAGGGGCGTAATACACCTACAAGGGCGGTGCGAGCATATCCAAAATAAAATGTTTAAAAAATTAATTTACTGTAAAAAAGTAAACAAAAGACTTTCTGGCATATAAAAAATACGCATTTACACTGATGTAATTTATATGTATCAACTGGCGATATTATTTCATCAAAAAAGAAAGTTTCCGATTTGATACGTTCATTAACTATCTGATCATATAATTCTATTAAAAAAAACTCAATTTGTTGGAATTGCTGTAATCTAACAATGAGAGATTTTTATTACGTTTTCTTTTTAAACCTAACTTTAATCTGTTCCTATTTAAAAATTAGAGAAAAGAAAAATAACAATAACTATCTTATTACTTAAAAGTAATTTGCTTAAAAAATATTACTTTTAAGTAACAAGGACAAAATATAAAACTTATCTGGTTAATTTATGCCGTTTATAATTATTATCGTATTGTAGCTTTAGCGCCCCAAAGTGCATTAATATTGTCTAAAGGGGGCGCAGTAAAAATCATAATTGAAAATTGGGTTACCAATAGTAAACATTTGAGACGCACTGTTTAATCTCATAAACAGTACACAAGAACAAATTTTTTGTAAGTTCAAACTATTTTTAAATAAAATTTAAAAAAACCCTAATTCAAGAATGAACAAAAAATTATTCTAAATCAATAATTGTCGTTAATTGATTATTTATATGTAAAGTTAAGCTGATTATCTCTTATTTTTTACTGTGAAATTAAGAATAATATTCGTAAAATGCCATACATAGTACAAAAGATGAATTGCTTGTAAAACATTTATTAATGGGCACTTTTTCAGAAGCAAATGAAAAGGTTATAATGAATATGAGGGGAAAAAGCCACACGTAAATTAACTTACTGTTTTTTTGTTACATTTGTCTAAATTTACTTAAAATTTATTTTTGTTAAATCTTCATTTTCCTTAGAAAAACTCAAGGTTTAATGCAAACATTAGATGTAAATGCATCTCACTTAAACATACAAATATTTAAACATGTCATTTTTTTATTCAGGCTCTTTTAATAAGGTAGAAATATATATATATATATATTTGCAAGGTTGCAATCCGCTGGAATTCTTTAACATACATCTAAGGGCTCTTCAGCCAAATTTTTGACTTAAAGTGGTACTTTTGCATCAAAGATTTCTTTTTTTTTTTTTACTTTATGGGTATGCATTAAATTTATATTCTTTTGAGAAAGAACAGATGATAAAAAATCCGATAAAATTTTCTTATAATTCGTCTAAATTTGTTAATAAAACCTGTTTATGCCTCGGACTCTCCTCGTGCTACTCCTGTGACTGAGGTCAGACTACTGGTTTCCAACACCCGGAGCGCAGAATGATACCGGTACCGAATACTACCAGGCCGCACAAGGAATATCAAATTATTTCATTGTTTTTTACTGTGGTGCATTTCTCTCGGGTTTGTGTGGCTATCTATGGAAATAAGTTTATAACCCTTGTCAAAACATTTTATCTTCATTTTTGTGTTAACATATTTTTTCTGAATGTATATTTAAATACAGTTAAATTCAAATTATTAAATCAAAAGCAATCTAAAATACAAGCAATCAACGAACACCTTCCCTAGATGAGCCACAGTAAAATAATAAATTTTTGACTGGTCCATGGCGTTCAAATTTCAGGGAACACTGGTTTAGACTATTGACTAGACATGGCTGCATTTGAGTTCATCAGTTTCGTTGTAATTTGACTGTCTCATTTTCATGTGTTTTCTGTGATTTCTGATAAACCATGGAGGCTGTTGGTTTTGTCGTGTGCTCAGCACTTTAGAATTTGGACTGCGTTGCCAAAACGAAGCGAACAGATAGTTGCAAATGGATGCTGTTCCTTGAAAACAGACTTAATTTTAAAAAGAAACTTCATTCAATCATTTCTACATCCCTTTGACGCTAAGAGCAGAGAGGAAAAAGTACGCCACGAGTGTGTTCTAAGTGAGTTAACACTTAAAATGCACCCGATGCGGGAGGTATCACGGATTTTATAATTGTACTTTAAAGTTAATACAGACATATATGGCTATTAAATCTAACGATCTGGAATTAGACATGTTTATTGGCTAGGCCTTATGGTCGGACTAAATAAATGGGTGATAGTTTGATACTTGAAGGTGAAATAAAAAGTATGAGTTAAGTGCTAGATATAGGGAATTTAATTTTTAACCTAATTTATAATTATCCTTACATTTGCCCCCCCACACAAATTTTAAAAGGGAGTCATGGTGTGGTTTTCTCTTTTTACAAACTTAATCTATTTTCAACAAAAATAAAAAAAAAAGTGCATAACATCATTTGGAAACTCACATTACACATAGTAGAAATATTTAAGTACTAGGAATACAAAAATCAAAATGCTCTAAAATAAACGAAACTAAAGCAACAAACACAGTAATTACACTTACAAAATATTAATTGATAAAAATGAATTTCCGTACATATAACTGAAGATTAGCTTGTTTAAAACTATTCGACATCCAGAATAAGAGCTCGTGTGTTTCCTCCTATTCCTTCATAATAATAGATTCGTATTATAGCTAGCAGATAATGAATTCAATTTTTTTATATTGGAAAATAATATGATATCAAACAATAAGATAGTAAATATAAAAATACAGATATCATACAAATGTTAAAATAATAATTTTGTATAAAAATCTACTCTGGCGCCATCGTGGTAATACCTTATATTATTACACAAAAATTTGCATATATATGAAACACATTTTTAAAAATATAAAAATATAGACACTAACAAAATGAAATTATTAATAATATCAATGTGGTGTACACACCACAACAAATTATATGCATTATTCAAAACAATAAACAGTATTTTATTTAAAATGCATTATAAAATGTAAGAATATAAAAATAAAAAAGGATTATAAGACTATAGAAATATATAAAAGAATATAAGAGTTATAAGAATAAAAGAGCT
This sequence comes from Trichonephila clavipes, assembly GCA_019973935.1. Lineage (NCBI taxonomy): Eukaryota > Metazoa > Arthropoda > Arachnida > Araneae > Nephilidae > Trichonephila > Trichonephila clavipes. Next base: position 69,117 of record BMAU01018321.1, on the reverse strand, counting down.
GTTTAAATAATTGTGAGTCGGAAATTTGGACTTTCTTCTATCATCACATTTAGAATTTACGTAAAATTTTCACATTCACTGTAACTTAACAATATAGCATACAAAATTTTGAATCTTTCCGTAACCTTCTAAGTATTCGTTTAATAGACAAAATTCTTGACTTCCTCTTACATCACGCATACACTATTATAAACTGTATCATACTAAATAATTTTGAACACATCGCTCTGAGAAATCTACGTGATAAAATCACAGATGTTCCGGGATGCTAATAAGAAAACAGTAAGAGGTGTACATACCAATCTAAACACGCTTGTACGCTTAATGTTTAAGATATATACAAAATTATAATGTTTCTATTTTCGCTTATCCACTGCACAATATCCAAACATAAGCTTGAAGTTATTAAATTAATTTTAAATTTAGATAAGGAAAATTTCTAGAAATAGTGGATCTTGATATATGGCCGGTATATCAAAGCACACAATTTCAAAATGAAAAAAAAAATAAAGACATGCAATAATGTTACTGCTGAATAAATGATTAACAAGAAACTAAAATTCAGTGGAGAAAGAGAATGCAACGCGTGATTTTACTTTTGTTTCTTATAAAAATCAATATCCCATTAGTTATTTTTCTAAAAACTTAATTTATATCTTTCAACTTTAAAACACCAATTTCTATCAACATGTTAACTTATTCGACATCTGAAGATAAAATTATGAGGAGTACATTAAAGCTTCCTCAAAATTTTGTATAATAAAACACATACACTCTGCTTTCTCAATTAAAGTATAAACAATATCTCCTTTAATAAAGAAATATACTATAAAAGTTAAATATACAATATTACTCTTCTCCGAAAAGTTTGGTTAAGCAGAACTCAGTTACTTCTGTATAACGTAAGATGTTTATTTTAGTTATTTTCTTATTCTCTTTATTATGGGTATTTTGTTGAATGTAGATCAACTGAAAAGTTTCAGATGGATGAAAATGTTTTAAATGGACTGAATGAACGAATTCAGTGCCAATTTTAATAAGGGCATTGGGTTTATCTATTTCAAATAACACATTAGAACATTTTCTTAAAACGGTATACGGGCCTGAATTAGAAGGACTTAATTTCCTTGTATTCAGGTATTAAAATTCCTCATACATTACTAAGTCATCAGCCTTGAAATCAGCTTGAAATTTTTTATAATACCTAATTTTATTTATTTTATAATATTGTTCGGTTCTTTCTTTGGCTAATTTTCTTGCTTCTTCTATGGGATAATGTACCTCACTAACTATTAATGAAATTTCAAAAGGTAAATTACCATACATTAAATAGGTTGGAGGGAAACCTGATATTGTATGTGGAGTTTGATCACACTGATGCGGTACACTTTTCAAGAATTTTTGTTTTCGGGACTTTATTAGAACTGTTACTAATTTCACACTTTAAGCGGGTAATAATGGTTTGATTTACACGTTCATCTTGTTATTGGTTTGTGGTCTGTGAGAAGTAGTTAATAATTGAGTGACATTGTTGTGTCTTAAGAAATGCTTAAATTTTGAAGAGGTGAACGCAGTATTTCTATTACTTAAATTTTTTCCGGTATATGATTCTGAAAAAATTGTCTTAAACGATTGATATAAATATCTGTTGTTGCATTTTTGATGGAAAAGTCCAAATGTATCTAGTCGCATGATCAATAATAATGGGCAAATATTTTATTTTAAAAAAAGAGTTGTAATAATTTGAACCACCTGCACTATATATCGACAAAAGTTCAAAGAGTTTTTCACAAAGAGGAAGTGATTGCCTCAGTCCGTATTTTTGCTGATATGACTTCTTATTTAATTGACAAGTTTCACAGTGTTTCATATAATTTAGTATATCAGTAATAATTTCTATCCGATAATATTGTGGTGATATTAATTTTAACACGGTAGCTCCACCAGGATGGCCAAATTTCTCATAAGTTGTTTTCATCAACTTCACTCTTAGAGATTTGGGTACAATTATTTTAGCTAAACCTTGTCTTTTTTCTACAAAAACACCATCTCTTTTAAAACATTTAGGATCTGATGTATTTTCTATATTTTGAAAACGACTTATTTCATTTGATATCTAATAAAGGTTCTGGAGGTGTATTAATTATATGATAAGCAATAGGATGTCTTGTTAACATATCAGCTTCAAAAATATTATATATATATATATATATATATATATATATATATATATATATATATATATATAGTGCTACTTTTCTTATATTTTAAATCAAAATCATACATAGAAACTTTTAAAGACCATGTAAAATGTCTACCCGTGGCATTTTTGACGTTTTTAAGCCAAACTAATGCATTATGATCGGTAAGAATTGTGAAATGAGATCCATGAAGATAGCAGTAGAATTTATCTAAACCATCAATTACAGCTAAGCATTTTAATTCAGTTATTGTATAATTAATTTCATAATTTCTCAGTCATCTCAAATGGAATGCAATTGAATGTTGATTGCCATTGGGTTTTTTGTTTTGTTTGAGGATACACGAGATTGCAGTTTTCGATGCATCTACATAAAGATGACAGGGGTAATTTGGATTGAATATAGGTAAAATGCGGTTTTAAATTAAGCTGCCTTTAATTTTTTGAAAAGAATGTTGACATTCTGGGGTCCAACTCCAATTTTGATTCTTTTAAAGAAGATTATTTAAGGGTATTCTTAATTTTGCATATTGAGGAATTAATTTATAATAGACATTAATACTACCACGAAATATTTGTAAATCTTTTACATTTCTAGGGGGAAAAGTTTTTTAATTATTTCAACATTTGTATTCTTTGGAGTAAATGATCCTTGTTTTAATTCATATCCTACGAAATCAATTACGGCTTTATCAAATATACACTTTGAGAATTTTTGTTTAATATTTTCTATTTCATAAATTTTAAAAATGTCCTCTAATTTTTCTGTATGTCTTTCAATTGATTCCGAAAATACCAATATATCTTCAAAGTAATTTAATGCAAATTTTATTTGGTATTTATTTAAAATCTGATTAATAGCTCTTTGAAATATAGCTGGAGAGTTTTTATATCCAAAAGGCAAGCGATTAAATTGAAAAAAGACCGTTATTTGATGCAAATGGAAGTTTTTCAGATTCTTTATCATCTAATTTAATGTACCAATAACCACCACAGAGGTCGATCGTTGAGAAACATTTTGCATGTGTTAATTTGTTTAAAACTATCTATTCGGGGAATTGGTTTTGCATCTAATTTTGGGATATCATTTAGCTTTCTGTAATCGATACATAATCGTGTATGAGCACTATCCTCTTTCTTAAAAGTCAATGTTATAAGTGCAACGTAAGAACTATAAGATGGTTTAACTATTCCTGCTTTCTATAATGCATCTAATTGCTATTTTTAATTCCGTATCATCTTTAAAATACGTCCTATATGGTCGATTTGCGAAGGGTACTTCTGAGGTAAGTATTATTTTATTGGAGAATTACATTTTAATTCCCCCACATAAAACTTATTTTAGCAAAGACATGTTTATATTTATCAATAATCACATTAATAATATCATAATCAATGTTAGGAATTATTTCTACAATAAACACATTATCAGTTTTCTTAGTGATAATTTTATTATTACTAAATTTATGAGTTTCATTTTATTTAATACTTTTCGTAGATTCATATTTTTAAATTTTTTTCCTCTTTAAAAATTTTATAGTCACTAAAATTAATATTTAATTCAAAAATACTCATAGTTTATTAGAAATTATTAAATATTTCAGTTCTACATTTACTATGAGGAATTTAATATTTTAATAATTTCTCATATTTTCAATTGTAAAGTAATTGCCTCAATCACTTTAATTTGTCCATTGATGGTGGCAATTTTGGTTTTGATATACTCGACATCGTGGTGTCCCTTGGTTTGTGATAGCATATTTTTTGGAATAAAGTTGACACTTGGTCCTGTATCCAAGATGACTTCAACTTGTTTGAAATTGATTCTTCCTTGGATAATCATAAATTATCATGTTCAATGCGGTTGGAATACTGTATTATTTTCTTGAGTTCTTTGGTGGGGGTAGAAAGTTGGAGCATCCGGTCACAAAACTGCTGGTTGTTCCTGCAATCGTTGGTTTCTCGGATACATGGTCGGCCGCTGAAATTAAAAAGACGGATGATGATAAAAAGGTGATGGAAGGTGAGGAGAGTATACATTGTATCTTGAACCGGTTATGGTATCTGGTTGTTGAGATTGATCATTTCACCAATTCCATCTTCCATACTGTTGTCTATGGGTAAATTGATTCGTATAGTGAGGTATATTCTTGTCATTGGATACTTAAAGTATATAACTTCATTCCTATTTATTTTGATTTTTTTTGCATATCAAAACGTTTCATTTGTTCATTCAGTTCCTCTGTGTTGCTTCAGCTTTGTAACTGTATTTCTATGGATCCATTTTTCTTTAATCCTTTTATGATTTAATGTTTTTCAGCTTCTTCTTCCATGTTTATCCGGGATGCGATTTCTTTTATTCTGTAGAAGTATTCAATGTGGGTCTCTTTTAATGATTTTTTTTTGTTTTAGATAAATGAAGATGAATTCCCGCTGGATTGATTTCTGCACCGATTTTACGTATTAATTTTTTTTTCAGCTCGTAAAATATTTTAGGGATCGATTGTGATTTGGTGTAAGTCTTACAGATCCATCTAATAACTTGGTTATAAATAGGATTTTCTTTTATTCTGTTATACCGAAGGAGTCGCGAAGGAACGATGTTTTTCCAGGGATTAAGAGCGCGTTTTTCTTCTTTCTTACCCCACATTTTAATTCTGGCACCCGACGTATTCAGCCAAGATATGTATAGCATCGTCGTAGTTCCATCAAATTCCCCATAGCATTTATTACGGTTTTTGGCGCTCGTTTTTACTTTAAGATTATTTTAATATATGTTTAAATTTAAACTCTGAAATGTGAGTTTTCAGGAAAATCCTGCCGGCTTTAATTCTTATATGTTTTGAATCAGAATCAGACTTAAATTTAAAAAGGAACGTTATTCAATCATTTCTACATCTCTTCTGACGCTAAGAGCAGAGAGGAAAAAGTACGCCGCCTGGTGTTTTAAGTAGATTAACACTTAAACATAGATACGGTAAATATATCGGATTTTATGATTGCACTTGAAAGTTAATACTGAAATATAGGGATATTAAATCTAATGATCTGGAATTAGACATGTTTATTGGCTAGGCCATATGTTCGGAAGAAATAAATGGGTGATTAGTTTGATACTTGAAAGTGAAATGAAAAGTATGTGTTTAAAGCTAGATAGGGAATTTAATTTTTAATCTAATTTAATTATATATATATATATATATATATATATATATATATATATATACGTATTTAGCGTAAGTCAGGTTTTGCGGTCTTTAGAGTCTCCCCCTGATGATAGGGTATACGTAACACCTCTGAAATGCAGACACGTCAAGACGCTCTGTTTATTTGTTATAAACTGTCTCCCGACAATGCGCTTTCTCTCAACGCTCCAGCAACCCGCGCTTGATTGAAGACGAAACTTTCAATGACAGTAAAATTATTAATTATTTCATAGATTATGAAGACGGAGAAGAAGAACTGGACCCGTTGAGATTGGATAAAAATATGCAGGATCCAGCTTTTGAACAAATTAGAGAAACAATTTCTTCAAATATATACCAATTATGAAATAAGTATGAAATTCCAAAAATCTCTTCAATCGTATATATGTGGTTATTCTGACATTGACAAGCAACTGACCAACCGATCTTTAAAAACTTATATACCTCCTTACATACCTCCTGCATAATTCTTACTTACGCCCTGAAAACCTCACAAAACTTATCTCTTACTTTTTGTTGCCAAAAAACAAATCAATTGAAATTGTACTTTCAAGTGATGAAAGCGATTTTGAACTTATTCATTGCAGGGCTTTGGATTATGATGACTACCAATGAATTATGTATGTGTATCTTGAAAACTTATCTGTGTATACAATGAGAAATTATATGTTTTAAAAATGTTTCCATGTGTAATATTTTACTATTTATTTGGTTATGGAAGTACTCCTACATAAATTTTGTAAAAAATTGGCATATTTTATAAATGCGACTTTTTATGCGGTACTTATCCCCCGCATAAAATTTGGTAGCATTTCCTCGAATTAGTTTGATTTATGTAAGAATTTATGAGATTTTTGAATATTTTTTCTGCTTCTGATTTTATTTTTATACGGTCCCTATCAACTGCGCAAAAGCAGGTTCAACTGTATATATACATACATACATACAGTAGAGCCTGTCTTTGTGGGACCTTTTTTGCGATATTTTTATTTAAACGACTTTGGTGCCATTGTAACATTTTCTATCGATGTACATATGCGCACTTCTAAACGCTCTGATCAATAGATATAAACAGTATCCCGAAAATGCACGTTTCATTGCTTTCTCTCAACTCACTAGTAGAAAGCACTTGTTTGAAGCTGAAACTGTCAATATAATAATTTGATGGATTATGAAGACTGACTATAAAACGGGATTATTTGAAAGCGGCTGAAATATATGCAGGGACTTAGCTTTCCAACAAATTGGAAAACCCTATTCTTAAAAGAGATACAAATTCCGAAAGGAGTTTGAAATTCTAAAAAGAGCTTCGATCATAAATATCTTGTTAACATGGGGTTTGCCAGCAATTGACCAACCGACCATCGTCGTAAAAACTTTCACTTCTCTTAAGGTGCCGAAAGAAAAATCAACTAAAATTGTATCTTCAAGTGACTAAAGCGACTTTGAACTATCACATAACGGAAAATGTGCGCTTTTGATTACGGCTAGCAGCAGTGTATGCACATTTTGAAAACATCTACATGTATACAATTAGGAATTAAATGTTTTTAAAATGTTTAGAAGTGCAATTTAATTATTTATTTTGTTTGGAAGCACTTTCTCATAAAATTCTGAAATAATTGACGTATTTCTTAGCGCGATTTTTTATACGTAGTCTCTTTCCACAGCTCGAAAGAAACATGAAAAAAAAACTGTTACATGTAAGTATTTATAAAATTTTCAAATTTTATCTGAGATTCCTTTTCATGTGGTCCTACACTTGCTACCACAAAAACAATAGGTTTTACAGTATATACATATGACATAAATCAGCGACCCACTAACGAGAACTATGAAATTCCAAATCTTTATTGAAGACCCGAGTTTCCTTTCTGGGAAGAACACTGAGACGACGTGTTGTAAAGTTTGATAACATGTAAAGGAAGATATTTAAATAGAGAGAATCAGAAAAGGCAGCGAACAGGCAAATTTCCTAAATGTCATGATTTGCGATATTTTCCATAAGTCTAACTGATTCTATGCTTCACGACAGAGGCGGTGTTAATGCTAAAGGGAAAGTATAATGTCTGGAGGGAAAATATGATGAAATATTGCGCCATGTTGGTTTTACGTTGAAAGCTACAAATGATACTATCTATTTTTATGTTACATATATATATATATATATATATATATATATATATATATATATATATATATATTAGGGTTTCTTTCCCGGGAAATCATAAGATTTCTGTACTTTTTCTATTCTAGGGAATCGCAAGGGGCCTCTTTTTATCTATGATGTAGTTATTTTTGATTTGACTGTGGATTTCAACCTCGGACATCGTTAGTTGACCCTACTGTGGCAATTTGTGAACATTCACCCCGAACTTTCTGATCGAAGGAATGTTCGTGGGGTAAGAGTATAATATGAGAAAGAAACATTAACGCTTTCTTTGGATTAATGAGAATTTTTCCAGCTAGCCGTGGGTAGGAGTATCTGTCCAAATCAATTTCTATCTCTACATCGAGCTGCGTTAACAAGAAGTATTTGGTATTTTAAAGTAATCACATTTCGTAGCAAATTAGCACTGTCTGATGGAAGTTCCAAGACCTTGATTTATGTGGATAACCTAAGTACTAATACTTAAAACTATTATTTGTTTAAAGGGTGTTGGAAAGCTAAAATCTTATTTTTTTGACAATTTGAGATTTTTACATTTTCATATTGTATAGATTTTAATCTTTCTAAAAATACCTTACTTGAACCTCTTGGGTATTTAGAAGATTTTAAAATGTATTTTTAAATATTCGTTGAGTTTGGGCCACGCCCATTTTAATGGCAAAAATTGTAAACAAATTACTTTGTTTTTGCTTAAAAATGTAACGATTCATATAAACCAAAACGTGTGTTTTTATTTTAAATTGAGCCTTTTATTTTTTATTTCCCAGCCGATTAGAAATCTCACTGTACACATTAAAATCAATTTATCTCAAAATGTAAATTTTAATGTGCGATGTACCTTTTCGTAGAAACTACTGTTCACAGGTATGCAAATTTTTCATGAATTATTTATAATGATATCTAATACATCTTAAAATGAGCTTTTTGTAAAACACTCAAAAATTTAATTTTTACAAATTTTTTAAGTTAAAAATGGGTCAAATTTCGCAATATTTGATAAATATTTCATAATTTCTTAAAAAATTCAAAATTAGCTAAAAGCTCATTTTAGTATAATGACAGAGGTGTAGTTTAATAGTATGAAAAATTTCAAGCATATACATAAAACAGATTTTTAGAAAAGGTACATCGAAAACAGCCAATTCAACATTGTCAGTATAGAGAGAGAGAGGTTTCCAACTCCCCTTAATCTTTTTTCAAATTTTTTTTTCGAATATTTGTCTTTACTATGAACTATTTAATTAAATTAGCAATTTGAAGAAGGGAATGAGCTCACAAACTGTTTCGGGGAGAATATTTTTATGAACAATCTTGCGATATTTATTTTTTTTCTAAACCTAAATTTCGTGTGAGGTTCTTAATATTTGTTTATATTTATGTAACTACAATATAACAATTCCATAAACAAAAATCAGTTGTACAAATAAAATACCTTAAATGCAATATTTAATATTTTTAACGCACATAATCGGCACTTTAGCAGCAAATGAGTTTTGACGTATTTATTAATATTTATGTCTTAGTAACAACCTTAATAATTAATAATTGATTCAGCTTAGACTGGTTAATTTTCAAACACATATGAGTCAGCAAAGGAAGATTAATTTTAGTATTTAATTTTCAAATGTGAATTTTTTCACCGAGATTTTTAATTTATAAAATCTTGAATTGTAACATTGTTTTCATGCCAGCACAATTTTTTTCTTTAGTGCAAAAAAAAAACACAACTTTAATTTTGTGAAAGGTGTTTTCCTCTGTGTATATGATAAAGTTGAAAATAAAAAATCGGTGTAGGAACAGATGATTTGTTTTATGTCACTTATGCAGAGAAAAATTCCATAACTAACACAAATGAAACTATAAAAAAGATTAGAAATGTGGTAGAATTATTCAGAAAGTCCCCCTATAAAGAATGATATTTTACAAAAATATGTTAAAGAAGAGTTTGGCTGTGAAAAGATGGTTTGTTTGGATACCAAAACACACTGGAATAGTTTGTTGGGAATGCTGCTTGAAAGATTTTTAGAAATAAAGTCAGCAATTTCAAAAGCATTAATTGACATTAAAGAAGAACAAATGATAGTCAATGTAGAGTTTGAAACTGTGACTACAATTGTAAAAGGCTTAAAACCAGTAAAAAATGGCTTAGAAAAATTATGTAATCGAAATACAACTTTGCTAACTGCAGAAGGTGTATTTTCTTTTGTCATTGGAGAATTGAAAGAACAAAATTCAGAATTTGCAAGAAAATATTAAATACTCTTTAATCCAAGGAATTAATGAAATACGCAACGTTAATTTAATAGGATTAATGCAATACCCGAATTTTGGGAGAAAATTCGAAGCAGCTGCAGTTACTGGCGATATTTCGCGATTGCCTGGTAAAAATTGTTTTGGATAGACAAGCCCAAATGATATGGACAAGGCTTTTCTGTGAAGAAGAGGAATCAATATTCAACTCTTCACACTCAGAAGAAGAGACCATGGAGATTTTCAAAGAAAAACCTCTAACAGACGAAAAAATAGAGAAAGCAATTTACTCTAAAACGAAAGTTTTATATTATTCAACCAAAAAAAGTACCAGTTTCAACAAAATCATGAAACAAGAGATGCAGTTGTTCGACTCGACTGTTAGTCAATCACCAAATATTATAAAACCTTGTGATGCTTTAAAAACAATTTTACCAACGTCAGTTGAAGCCAAGAAAGCATTTTCTGCAGTTGGATTTTTCGTTACAAAGCTTAGAAGTAGGTTGAGTGATAAAAGTATTAATTGATTATGCTTTTTGAAATTTTATTTTAAAAAATGAATAATCAATTTATTGTATATTTTTGTATTTTTTAGCTCATTATAAAAATAAGTATTACTTTTGGAGTTTATATATATCCTTATTTTATAGTATAATTATTGATTTTATTTAAAAATAACTTATTTTTATTTTTTTTTCAAAGCTTGATGTATTCTCTGGAATCCCGGGAACGACAATTGCATTCCCGGGAAATCAGAAACCCTAATATATATATATATATATATATATAAAAGAATTTTTCAATATATAATCATATACATATACATACACATATATATAAATTTATACATATATATACATATACACAAATACATAAACAAAAATATAAAAATAGGCATATAGTTATATACCTAAGATAACTAAAAGTAGGAAGGAGGTACATAGTATAAAGACAAATTCCTGGCCTTAAGAACCAGGATTGCAGGTTTAAACAAGTTTTGCGGCGCAAACCTTCACCTGTAATTTGTCATACTATGTACCAAGAGGCAAGGAAAGAGTTATATATGTAGAATTTAAATATTAAAAAATCATTAAACTAAATAACATAGGAACATAAGCACAACCTACTAAATCGAAGTTAAATCGATGGCCAAAAGTGCAGTAACGAGTTCCTGCCAAATAAGGAGAGCAGAACCGCATAAAGTTAATTGCGATACGATATACGATAATAAGAAATATATATATATATATATATATATATATATATATATATATATATATATATATATATATTTAAAAAAACATATAAAATTAGCGTAAAATATAAAAGAAACTCAAAAAAATATATATTAATTTTTTTTAAAAAAATAAGCATGTGGCGCCATCTATATATATATCGAAGACTCAGTATCCGAGTGGTAGCGTATGGCGCTTCCATACCTCAGGTTCGAGGTTCTATCCTCGCGCTGGGAAGGTCAACTCAGCCTTTCATCCGTACTGCAGTTGGTCGATAAATGAATCCCAAGCTTGCATGATGATTTAATTACTGGAGCTCCCACTTTAGACTGACCACCTGGTCGGGACATCGTCTCAAGCATCTCAGCGCGCCCAATGATCACGTAAATTAGGAAGGGCACAGTAGTAGACCCTTGCACAAGTTTCAGTTTATATATAAGCATTACGTCCCATATATTTTTTACGACTTTTTGTTTCTGTTGAGTTAGAATATAAAGCTATGTTTTGACTCTCACAATGTAGTATACCTGAAACATTTTAAATGAGTTTATTTCTAAACATTATACGCTAATACAGAATTTGTTTGTATGTGGCATATCAAATTGAAACTGAAGAACTTCCCGTAGTAACTGAATGTAAAAAAGACTTCCTTTGTACACAAACCATATACTTTGAGTAATAATTTGCTTGCTTTGTAACTAACAATGTATTATATGTTGTAATTATAAGCTCTTTGTGCATAAAATATTTCACTTAGTTAATACGGTAATACACTCTGTCGCAAAAAAATATATGCACCCAGAAGAAATCAAGCTACAATCACGAAACTCGGCAAGAATGTAGTCTGGTAAGAGATATGCAAATGATTAAAATTTCGAAGCCAATGAGACAAGGCTAAGTGTGCTATGCGCATATTAGTTGCGCAACTGGGAGAGTTTAAAAGCATGAGTACGAGCGCCGTACGGCTATCCAAACGAATCTGATGACTTTGATAGACGATATTGAGACTTAGGATGCCTCTAAGACGTAACCGGCGGCAGTACGAGCAGCTGACGGACTTTGATAGGGGCCGTATAATAGGCCTCAGAGAAGCAGGTTGGTCGAATAGACGTATCGGCCGCCCCCTTGGTCGGAGCGATATGGTAGTTGCTCGGTGTTGGCAACAGTGGATCACAGAAGGTAGAGTGTACCGTCGCGGAGGGTCAGGACGTCCCAGGAACACAAATGATCGCGAGGATCGTGCAATCAGAAGAGTGGCCACTTCGGCACCAACAACGTCGCTAGCATCGATTCAACGCCACTTACCTCCTTCCAGACATCCAGTGCCATCAAGAGAAACCATAAGGAGACGATTGACCGAAGTTGGCTTGAGGAGCCGACGTCCGCTAAGACGCTTACCACTGACCCCACATCATAGGCAGTGTCGACTGGATTTTTGCCGACCTCGGGCAACTTGGAGTGTGACAGACTGGAGACGTGTCATCGTCAGTGATGAATCCTGATTCAGTCTCAGTGCTGATGACCACCGCACACGTGTCTGGAGGCGCACCGGCCAGCGGTCCGATCCGGCATTTATTGTCGAGCGGCATACAGCAATTTCACAAGGTGTGACAGTGTGGGGAGCAATTTCTTGGGACACACGATCATCTTTAGTGGTCCTTCAAGGCGCTTTGACAGCTCGCAGATACGTGGACGATATTTTAACGCCGATTGTACTACCCATGCTATCAAGTCACCCAGGTGCCATTTATCAACAGGATAATGCTCGTCCACATACTGCGCGACTCTCCCAACAATGTCTTCAAGGATATGATGTCCTACCATGGCCTGCCAGGTCACCAGATCTTTCGCCAATAGAGCATGTCTGGACGCGCTGGGAAGGCAACTGCAGCCGTCCCGAGATACAGGAGAATTAACTGCGCAGATGCAAAGACTATGGCAGGATCTTCCACAGGGGGTCATAAGTGATCTAATTGAATCGATGCCACGCCGAATTTCGGCTTGTATAGCTGCCAGAGGTGGCTTTACTACTTACTGATTTTTAACCTTTTGCAAGCTGTAACCGCTTAATAAAATGATATTTTGTTCTGAATTTTTAATCATTTGTTTATTTTCATATACACTACATGCATACCAAATTTCGTGAATGTAGCTCAATTTCTTCTGGGTGCATATATTTTTTTGCGACAGAGTGTATTTAAATATATATTTCGAAGATTATTATTTAACTAAACGTACTAACTAAGTATTATGATTAATGCTTAATTATTAATTGTAATGATCCTGAGCACATGTGAACTGAATCGCTAAACGAGTTATTGCTGTAATTACTACACTGCACCAAATCTCTCAAATTATGTTCCTATTAATGATGTAAGTGTGTAAGGTTACGATGTAGCATTATAAGATTAATGCGCATGTTGTGAATGCATACATACAATAACAAATCATGCAATCGGGTTTGATAAGAAACACATAGAGCTGCAAACTGCATAATTTAAAAAAAGATAAAACTAAATCTTCTAAAAATTTTACTTTAACTTTATATTTAAAACATATAAGATTTTACTCAAAATAATCACCTTTGACTTCATACATGCTTAAGTCTCTTTGGCCAATTACTTATCCAGGAATACTACTTACGTGGTAATTTCTATCGTTGCTTTCTTTACAGGGAATTTATGACTGTTTTAAATTGAATAAAGTTTTTATCACGTTTTTGCCACCTACATTGACAAAAATTTATAGTCGATTGGATTTAGATCTGGCCTACGGGAAAGACAGTCTTTGTAGTCCGTGAAGTCTTGCTCATTCTGTTTTAATCACCTCCGGATCACATTCGCCTCCTCAACAAGATCAGAGTCTTGTTGAAATGAGTGCGTTCTTTTAACAAGTTTATGTTCAGCAGCGTCACAATTGGTATTGTGATATCTCTTCGTACCATTTCTTCAGGCAAAAATGAATCCCTGAGACCAATGGCATAATGGAGAACTTTGGGGCTCTCCGGCAAAATCAGGTTTTCAAAACCCAAGTTGGATTTCAAAACGGGTAGGTACACGGTAGCAGTTAGGCTGTGGGGTCCTCTTCAAAAAGGGGGTAGCAGGGGGTAAGTTACGCCACTTCCTAAGACACCTTCATAGGCTATACCCCACCTCACCCTTACTGAAGTCGGATGATGAGCTTATATATATATATATATAGCTTCCAGCAATAATTTTTTTCGGCTATGATTTTTTGTTTAGCTTCTTTGACACTTCTTGCATATATACCATGTCCGAAAAACCATTTTTCTGTATATTTTCTATGTACTCAGTGTATAGAGAGTGATGGAAATTGGCTTTAAAACTACTAGATACTCCAAGTTTTGAAATATACTCCTTTCCAATGTGCACAAAGTTATCAACATGCCGTCCGCCAAACCACAGAAGGCGATTTGTGCTGTGGAATACACAAAAACGATGTATTTTATCGTAGTTCAACGCAACTCCTGGCGATAATTTGAAGCCACTCCACCGGACAAGAACACAATGAAAGGTTGGCATATTCATATAAGGGTGAAAGGTTGCATATGCAAATGCAAAAGCATCGGGTGACCGCGTTCGGGCAATATTTTTCGGACACAGTGTACATCAGCGTTTCTCAAAGTGTGGGACGCGCCCCCTGGGAGAAGCGATAACCCTACAAGGGGGGCGTGAGCATATCGAAAATTTAAAGATTTTTTTAAAATAACCGGGAAGAAGTAAAATGAAATATTTTCTTCCTTAATAAAAATACACGGCAACACTAAAATAATTTATATTTATCATCTGGCCTTTTTCCGTCATCAAATAGTTATCTTTGGTCCTGAAACCACATTAAAAAACATTTTGTTTAATTTTCTGTAATTCCTCGATGAGAGATTTTTTTAATTACGTTTTCTTTTTAAACCTAAATATTTCTCGTTAAAAGAAAAAAATGAAACCAAAACCCTGAGAAAAATTCTAGGAAGATTAAAAATTCATCACAGTAATTATTATTGAAATACTGTATAACAGCTGTGTAGAAAGAAAAAAAGACCTTTCAGCTTAACTTTTCGCTGCGGCCGCGGTAGCCGAGTGGTATAGGTATCGGATCGTGGCTTGCCTGGTCACGAGTTCGATCCCAGTACCACTAAAGACCCGCCGTGTAGGGCAGCGATGCACGTTAAATCTGTCGAGAGCTGAAACGTCCTCCCGTTGGTGTGGTGTGGTAGTTAGGAGAGAGGGTGCCAGCTCAGGTGTCGTCCACGTCACTTGACCATGGTTCAAAATTACGTGGTCCGTCGCCAAAAGCCCTCGTGTAGCTGAACAGTGCGACGTTAATATTAAATCAATCAATCATTAACTTTTCGCTTTTCAGCTAGACAGCATAATACATTTTCTGATCATTTGATTGACCTTTCACCTTACTGGTATGGTTAGTTCTGCATTAGTTTCATTCTATCTTTTATGTGTTTGTTTTTCGCTTAGGGAAATTGTAAATAATAATAAAGAGTTTTACGATGTATGGAAAATGATTGATTGTGTGGTTTCAAGGATTATTAGGCCAATATTTATTTGTATGAGTATTCTCAAACATATAAAATATAATGAAAAACTTCATAATTCTCCTTAGAACATACACGATCTCAAGCCTTCCACGTAAGGGAATCGGCTTGCCGAATCGCACAGTGTTAAGTGCAGACTAGCTTCCCTAAGACGTTTTTTGTTTCTAAAGATATATTCTCATTTTTATATTCTCATTTTTATTTACTAATTCACTCCAATGATCTTTTACTCAAAGTAATATTTCTACTTCAAAGCACTCTCTATGAATTTAAAATTTTAATTCTTTAAATTTTTAAAAAATTAATACTTATTAATGCAGTTCTTGTCTAAGGTAAATCCGAAGCAATGCTCACCCACAATTCAACAGATAGGAGATGAAGTTTCCTTGATGGAAACAGGAGCTCCGCAACCATTCCACGTATACGTACAAAACATCCATATTTTCTTTCTGAATACACTTTTAACCCGGGAGTGGTGGCGCAAGGCATCTGTAATCCCTATTGAAGGAAGTTGAAACTGGCCAAAGAAAGGAAGAACCTGCTGAAAGAATGCATATTATTCATGATTGATAAACGCGATGAACATGAAACGAAATAAAAATTTTCAAATGCTTCCTAAAGAAATCCATTAACTAAAATATCAAGCCATAAATATACCACAAGGTTCAGTTCGCATTTTCAAAAAGACATAAGAAAGAAAATGTTCAATTTGCTATTTGTTGATCACCAAAGGTTTCACGAGTTCGAGCCCAGTACCACTAATTACCCACCGTGTAGGGAAAAGATGCACGTTAAATCTGTCGAGAGCTGAAACGTCATCTCGTTGGAGTGGTGTGGTAGTTTAAAGAGGCCACACAGCTCAAGTGTCGTCCTCGTCACCTGACCATGGTTCAAAATTACGAGGATCGTCTCGAAAAGTTCTCATGTAACTGAACAGTGCGACGTTAAAACTCACTCACTTGATCATGAAAGCTCATTAAAACTAGAATAACTTGAACAAAATATGACAGCTTTGCCAGCAAATAACCTTCTTGTAATATTAGTGAAAAGTGTCTCTGATTTGCGTCCTTTATTAAGATCTTGCACTTTTGAATAATTTTTGTTCAGTTTTATTGGATTTTTTTCTTAAATTATCAAAGTAAAGTTAAAAAGTCCTTGATCATTGGTAAGTATATTTTCTCTTAATTAAATTATTCACTGGAATTCCGAAATTTATCGTGTACAGTAAAAATAATTATAAACAAATGATTGGGGTGACTGAGTCCTCTCGCATTACCATTAGCGTTAGTATCGAGAGTGCGCTCCTGTGTGTGCCCCCGGGTTAAAACATTTTGAAGTCTTCTCGCTTTAAATATTAAAAAGTAATACAATTATTCTTCACCGGAATTTTGTATTATTTTTCATTATTTAACATTAATTATAAATGCTAATTCTGTGAGGTTTAAAATTACAGTTCTTTTAAACAGTTATTTACAATTATAGCATTTATCTAAAAAGAATCATTTTACATTATTGTATACAATGTCGTGCATGCAGTTTTATTCTCACTGCAGTTCAGCCATTATATCAAGAATAATGCATTATATTTTTAAAAAAATGAACTCGAGTGAAGAGCCGGTGTTTCAGCCAGTATACGTTTAATGTATCCGTACTGAAGAAGGATTTTATAAATAATTTCTTAATACTAAAAAAATTAAGAACAAGTTCAATAATTGTTAGTGACTTTGTGAAGATCTCCTTGGATCTCACATTGAGTACGAGAATAATTTTGAGTCAAAAAAGAACCAGTAGCCTTTTTTATAAATTTTTTTCTTTATTTGGTTATCTTTCCCAAATAAAATCAAAGACTTTTAATAACAAATAAATCAAAATAGCTTTATGAGGTTTAAAAGGGACTTTCCTTTATATTAACTTAAATATTTAATGATCCAATTAATTAACAATTAGAATATCGATCACGCAGAGATTACCGCAATAAGAGATCCTAGAATTATATTCAATAATGTTCCTACTGAACATTTAACTTTAATCTCACTCCTAATATAAAACTTTAATGATACTTTAATTATAAATCAATATTTGCCACACTGAATCTCAGCTATTCCTGTGCCTAATTTATCCACCTAGAAGTAAGTCTTCAATAATAAATCTCTAACTTCACTATTATAACTTCCTGCTTTAATCTCTCTCTCCTACTGTCTCACTTTACTATTCCGTTTGACTTAAATACTTTATCTAATCTGCATATAATAAGGAATCCCTGTCCTAATTTGGAGTTGATTGGAAATAGGTAGGGAATTAAATTTCCCTAAAAAAGACGTCTCAGAAGGTTAGTGATAAAGTTCCGTATATATTTGTCACAACTTCAATGGGCTGTCTTGTAGAGCAAAGCTTTTCAAAGGAAGGTTTAATATCAGAAATTGACACTTTGAGTTCTTTTCTATATTTAGCGGAGATCTATATTTTGTCTACAAATCATCTACAGCAGAAAATCAGGTTTAACAAAGGTAGGATGTAAAATGGTAATAGTATACTAAGTGCTTTTGTTTTCAGTGCAGAAACTTCATCATCCACCTCTACCCAAAATTCAAAGAGCGATTTATTACAAAATTGCATTTTAATTTTTCACTGGATGTGAAATCTATGAAGATTTCTTTTTCGGAAGTTGAAAGCCATTCTGTAGTATTTTGAATTAGATCCCTAATCCACTCGTAATTTGCTACCAAGTTCTCATCAAGAAAATACTTTTTAAAATTCTTTGCCAACATGGCAAAATCTTTTTACATGGTTTTAAAACAACTTTTATATGCTGTTTTTCAGATTTGTAAGTTTAATCACATAACGAGCTGGGGCTATTTTTTAATTACTTACTTCAGTAGTGGCAAATCCCAAATTTAGGTATTTTTGAGAATATTCCCTTGATTTTGTTTTCGGAACCATGCTCGTCTGTGTACTTGTTGATCCTTTATTATCGTCGAATGTTCACTTACGACTTGAAAAAGTTTGTATGATTTTGTTTTAATCTAATGCCATAAATACTTAATTACCGCGAATTACAATTAGCGGACAAATTATAAAATGTATATTCCAGCTAGGTTCGGTAACTATAGAAGTATCGAGTCGATCAAAACTGAATGGAATTGTAGGAGGAAAAGAGCATTCTTACATATTTTGAGCAGACGTCCTATAGGTTTCCCAGACTCACGCAAACGTACCCAATAATGCCAGATGTGATGGATATGATAGAGAGAATCATAGATTAGACTATTTTTCTAATGACATTTCTACTTTTGGAAAGGAATGCTGAAGGAAATAAATCTTTAATTAAATATATCGCTTTGCGATATGTTCCAATTTAAAGTTTAGAGAAAGAAAAATAGCATGATAATAAGTAAGTATATATTTTAGGTAATTTTCTTAAAATATGTATTACTTAGAAGTAACATATACACAATTTAATACTTATATAGTTTATAATTGAGATCGCATTGTAGCTTTAGCGTCAAAGTGCAATTTTATTGCAGTAAATACATTATTGTTGTACAGTGGGGGCGCGGAAGAAATTATGATTGAAATTGGGTCGCCAGTATTGAAAGTTTGAGAAGCACTGGTTTACATAGTCATTTTGGGTTTTGAAAGATTGTTTAGTGGAAAAAATGTCCTCGTCGGTAATTTTAAATCGTATGTGACTGTTATGAGAGCGTCGTCGCAAGAACGCTTTAGCTATAAAGTACGTCTAACGTTTTGTAAGAAAGGATTTCGATAACATGTTCTATGTCTCTTCGATAGTCTTCATGGCTGACTGTATCAATCCATCTTGAGTCTTAAAATATCTTGCTCTTTTTATGTCACAGTTTCTCCAAAAAAGGTTATTAGGCAATTTTTAAGTTCGTGAAATAAAACTACTGCTTTTCTCTGGATGGATATATAAAATGATTCAATGTTGATCAAGGCCTGTAAAAAAAAAGCAAGGTACAATTCTAATTCTGAATTCATTACTCTTAACTGCTTTAATTCGTGCAGTAAAAGATATATGAATCACATACAATTTGATCATATTACATTTTTTTTAAAAAAGAAATTCTCACCATGACATTTAAAAAACACATGCGATTAAAAAAAAAATTCTTATTTCTAAAAGAAAAAGAAAAAAATCTGATGACAAATTAACTTTAAGTGTTTGTCAATTCAAACTATTTTCTTTCTTAATTTTGATGAAAAGAGTTTTAATTACTTCCAATATTTTTTTCGTTTTCATTGTGACAGTAGAAGTTTAACTGCGGAACGCATTTCAAAAGAAAAAAACCCCACTTATTTAGAATAAATTTGGGAATTCTATTGTTTTTTAGAATTTTTTGTTGAATTTTTGAAAATTATGCATTACATTTTGAAGTATTTTCAATTGAATGAGGTTATTTCTTGGATTAATAAATATATGCATCCTTCAAAAATTTACAATTCTTTATCGATTTGATATTTCTTCCTTCCAAGCACAAACTAGTAGTTAATATAAACAGTAATTTTCATTTCTTTTCTTTTTTTTTGTGATTCTAAATTTATAAATGCATAAAAAATGCTTTTAAGTGAAAAATGTAGAACTACAGATTTATTTTAAAAAAATTCAAAATACTATATGTGCAAAACTTTTAACATGCTGGAGATCGTGTTAACCACCTGAAGTCAGTCTGTATTTCAATGCAGAGGTACATAGAAGAATACAAATGAATTATGTAGTAGCAAGACTTGGCTTAGATCAAAACAGTTTACAATATTGCAGCAAAATTGCGAACAATTAAACAAGTTGCATGTAGTTCTGGTAAAAAGTGTCTGAATCACAGATTTAAGGTATCCGACTACTTGCGACAACTTTTGTTTTGAAAAAAATGTAAATATGGGGAATTTTTTGTGATTTTTAGATTTATTTAGTATATTTTAAGGAAAAGAAATCCTAAAATTGTGTGAAAGCAGAAAAAACAATTATTATTATTAGAATGGGAAAAAACGGGTAAAAATGTACAAAAAATTACATAAACGGGGCCCGCTCTGTACAAAAATATTATGACTAATTTATATGAACAATTTATGAATTTTTGACTTTTTATGTGTTACTTTAATATTCATGTTTGTGAAATGACCTTCAGGATAAGCGATATTTAATTTTTACAAAAAAACTAGAGTACTTTATCTTAGTGATTATATAAAATTGCTTAAAAAGAAAGTGATTATATTCACATAAAGGACTGTAAATTTTGAAATAAAACAGTTATTGATAATTCTGAAACTTAAAACACTCGTACTGGTATACAGAACATAAACACACAATTTCAGAAAATTATTTTCAAAACTTTTTGAGCAATCGTGGTCTCTGTTGGAACTTTTCGCAAAAAACACATTTCGAATAAGATGCATCTTCTTTTACAAAAACACATGTATTTTTTGTTCTAGTGAATGGAAAATAAAATCTTGGTATTTTTATTTAACTAATAGGAAGACCTATAATATAAAATCATAAGCAAAATTTATCAATTTTTGAAAAAAAGCATGATTTTAGGGTAGTCGGTCTTAATCTTATATCTTAAGACAGATGTGTTTCCATGTTTTCCACATAGACAAAAGAGAACGTTCAATTTTAGATGCTCTGAAGCAAAGAATTCAATCATAGATTATTCTGTACTTCAGCGTCGATCCTTATTTCCATAACGATTGTAGAAATTATTCGAAACAAGCAAAAATAATTGTCCAAAGACATGTGGCTGATCAATCCAAAGTAATTACCAGCTGTATATATATATATATATATATATATATATATATATATATATATATATATATATATAATATATATATATATATATATATATATAAATATTCTGTGTGCCTGTGTATGTGACTAAACTCCTCCTAAACGGCCTAACTGATTTTGATGAATTTTTTTGTGTGGTTTCAAGTGGATTCGAAAATGATTTAGATTCACAATTCAGTCCGATATCGC
>BMAU01018321.1:0-45000 GCA_019973935.1 Trichonephila clavipes | reverse complement strand
ATATATATATATATATATTTATGTATACATATATATATATATATATATATATATATATATATATTTACATTGAAAAAATCATAAATATATATTGATATAAATATTTGCGGGGAAAAATGAATGCAATAAATATTTAAATAATATTATTAATTTATTAATCATGTTGCGCCATCTATTGAATAAATGTATAATTAGTTAAAAATACTAGTATTAAAACATAATGTCAATAATAGTTATTAATACAAATTGTATATGACTGAGAACTGTTAGAAATATAATTGTAAATAAAGTTAACAAAATATCCCTGTTCAATACATTGTTTAATAAAGTTATTAAGATATAAATTATAAGTGTACACGGATTTAGTTTCCTCTATGGGTCCAATCCAGATGGACAATTGGTATCGACGTTATGTAAATGGGGCTGCCTCTGATTTTGCAAATGCTATATTAACGTATGATTCAAAATTTGACCTGGTGACAAATAACATACAAATCAGTGATCGAAGAGAACAAGGCTTAAGTAATCAACATATTTCAGCATTATTGAGCATCACGCATTCGGACATAGAAGCATTATAGTGTAATCCTGGACTTTTTTTAAACCTCGCATAACCAACACATTTATCGATGGAATTGCTTTACGAAGTTCTAGACCTCAATGTGAAATATTTCACTGCGGCAGTCGTAACATCATTTAATCTAATAATAGAAGCTCTATTTTTCCATAGAAATGGTTTCGTCTTCCAGAAGTGATATTGCGCATACCGATTAACGTGCTTAATCGCTTTACTGCAATCACATTGGAAATATTTGAGGTGCCCTCCACCATTCGGTATCTGACCAACCCCAAAGGATTTTCACAGAATTGCAAACTGCTCTACAGATAGAAAGACGAGTTTTTGACTCTATAATAATAGATTAACCTAAGAGAAACATAGACATCCTCTCTAAATTTAGGATGGCCATGATAGAAGATTAAATATCCTATAAATTTCGATTCTGTGTGTTTCTTTTATATTGGAATTTTACAGCTTTATCTATGAATAATTTTCATGGCTAATTTATTTTTCTTATGTAGTTCATGCGATCGCATGAGTAGATAACCAACTAAAGTTGCACTCATTGACAAACTTTGCTCTTGTACTTTTCTTTGAACTCTTATTAGGCTCAGCTTAACATTACTCACCCTCTTTCTATAATGTTGTAGAATACTAACACTTTGAAAACATTAAATTCATAGAAGCAAATAAACAGAATTGATGGAATTGAAGAGAGGTGAATATCACGTTTCTTGTAATCAACACACAAAAGTTAATAAATTTAATCAAAATAAATATTTTTTTGTACATGTCTATTTTAAAATACAGTACGTTGTAAAATTCATTGTAAAATGTCAATAATAATACACTGAAGTTCTAAGTTTAAATCCACTAATAATTTAACATTTTTCTTAAATTTCATTTTGTTGCTTAAGTCATAAAATAGAATTGTCATGGACTTACACCAAATAACTAAATGAAATATTAAATGCGTAGAAAAAATGTAGGACAATAGTAATAAGATATTTTTTAACATTACTTTTTAAAATAAATGCATATTGTACTTAAAAATTAAATGAGAAAGGCTACCTAGTATATTTAAAAAAAATAAAGTATGATTTTTGTGTATTACAAGCAGTTGAAGTGAAGAATAATAAGGTACATTTTATTCTAAAAGAAACTATCATAGCAAAAGTACCGTAATAACTGGCGTATAATGCGCACTTGGAACACAAAAAATAAGATCGAAACTTAAGGGTGCACGTTATATGCAGGGTATAAAAACAAAAGCTCTAAAGATAACAAAAGAGATGAGCATAAAAAATTACTTCTATATGCATCGAAATACCCTTTTAAAGAAACGACTTCCATTATGAACTAAAAGAGTTGTAGTTCTAGAAGTATACTTTTTTTTCAAAAGTCTGCAATAATAACTCGAATGAATTATTTCAAAACATAAGATGAATGCATACTGATAATTCAGATTTCTTTGTTAAATAGGGGGTGCGCGTTATACGGCGAATATACCGAAGAATTAAAAAAATCAGTTTGAAAGTATAGGTGCACGTTATACGCCAGATTTTACGGTACATTATATATTATTATGCTTTAAAAATTCTGTTTATCTTAGTTTTACCTTGATTAACATTATGCTTTCATAAAAATATCAATAAGTATTAAAATAAAATAACAAACATATCTTATTTACGTACAACACACACTACTTACGGTTCATAACTTATTGTTGTCATTGCATTTTTAAAATGATAGCTTACCATCTTCATTAGTTTCCAATACTATGCAAATATATCATAAAAAGTGTGTAACTATTGTAAGATTTCTCTGCATTGCTTCAGATTTATTCAGCCCCAAGTATATTACAGATTCAAGTTTTCTTAAAACTGCATAAAAGGAATATATACTCCATCTTCGGAATAAAATATTATCGAAAATCAAAGAGTTAGGAGCATAAAATGATACTTTATTTATATTTAATCATAAATCAAAATATATTTACCTTTATTTCAGTTCAAACAGAAATAAAACAAGCATTCAATATTGACAGTTTAAGTAGAAATGCATACGATGGACCAGATGGCGTTTGCCCAATGTTATACATTTATTTCTTTAATCTTAAAATACAGTTGAACCAGAACATTTTGTAGTAGTGGAAAACGTTATAAGTTTGAAATGATTTATGTTCTCAGACACATTTTCGAATGTGTCAATGAAATATTGAAACATATAAAAGAAGGAAGAATAAAAGACACAGTAAAATTTTGCTTCAAAAACTTGAAATAGAATTGAGGTTGCTCATAATTTTGGAGATTTTCGTATTTTTTAACAAATTACTATTTTTCTACCTTTTTTTACAGAAGTAAAACTTGTTGTTTTCTATTCATTTAAATTTTGAATATTCTAAGCATATTAGAATGAAACATGACTAAAACACTGATTTTTTCTCATTAAAATATAGTTTCTACGATCTGATTCGATGTAAATATCACTTAATCATATATTTTAATTATGCTCAAAATGTAGAATTAGCTGATCACAACTTTCTATGATGTAAGGAATTTTTTACTCCTTTAAACTCATGTAATTAAACAATAAATACGTTATAAAGATAAACAAAATAATTTTAAAAAATTTCAATATTTTGAGAAAATTTTATGCATTTAACACAAGTTTAAAAGTAAATATTTCAACAATAGTATAAAGCTATTTTTTTAAATCTCATTCGTGAGGATAATCTAATTTGTGCGAAACATGAACTTACTCAATTTTATATTGATAAATGCATACTGACTAATATTTGATGAAAATTATATGATAGTTAAAGGAAATGACAGGAATGATGAATATTGTTAATGTACTGTACCGCATATCATATACAGGTGATTATGAAAATAATGGAAACACCTGTAAATAAAAAAGGGAAATATTTTAAATGCGCTTAATAAACCTTAACATTTAATTAGAGCTTCCTGTTTTTTATGTATAAAAAGAAATGTGCGCATTCTGTTTTTTGTGGTAGTTCTATTGAAGTTCTGTTGATCTTGAATTTTTTTTCGAAATATTGGAATGTGGCATCTCTTGCATTTTCAAAGTGACCTAATCGTTGGAGACTGTCTAGCTGGAGCACGCGTGACCCAAACATTCCAATGGTTAGGTGTTTTTATAGGTACGGTGTTTAAAGTCATGAAAGCGCACATACAACCTTGGAAACACTCAGTGAAAGAGACCAACGGATGTTGAAGCAGTTTACAAAGTCTTAAAAGGGAACAAATTCAGCAATAGTGACATCAGAACAGTCAATCAGTAACTGTATTCTCTTGCGTCAGTGACTACAGTTAGAAAGCCTCTTCATAAAAATTATTCTCTGCAGAACAGTGATCCCCAAGCCACTAGTCATAGATGTTTATTCCAAACGACGTCTAGAGCGTTGTCTCTCAAACTCTGGTCAATTGTTAAGTGGATGAAAGTAATATGGTCTGACGAATCGTCTTTAGAACTGTTACCTACAACAGGACGGGTGCAGGTTTGGAAGACACCTGCTCAAGTGTATAATCCCAATTGTGTCCTTTCAACTGTCAAGTATGAGGGTGGATCAGTCAGGATATGGGCAGCCATCTCACGGTTTTCTGTTAGATCAATTGTAACCTTGAAAGGAAAGATCACTGGTAGATAAGTATCCATGAATTTTAGCTGACCAGGTCCATCATATGATGAAAACTTTGTTTCCTGCCAAAGATGGACTTTTTCAAAAGGATAATGCACATGTTCATGCAGCGAGACGTTGTCTAATTATGACGCGCCTAGTAACTCAATACCAATTTAGCTCAGTCGTTATGGTCTATTTATATATATATATATATATATATATATATATATATATATATATATATATATATATATATATATATATATATATATATATATATATATATATATATATATATAAATAGACCATAAACTCAACATCCTCCACATACATCTCAACAAGAACATTAACACTATATCCATAAAAATGGTACAATATTCTTCTAAACACTATTAGACACGTATATCTTCAGGAGAAGCCAAGCTGTGTTAAATGCTGAAGGGATTCCTACACATATTTATATATAAGAATCTTCTGTGCGCGTGTATGTCACTAAACTCCTCCTAAACCGCTAGACCGATTTCGATGAAATTTTTTGTGTGAGTTCAAGTAAATTCGAGAACGGTTTAGATTCCGAATTCGGTGCGATATCGCAATTAGTTAAACAGATGTGAATTAAAAACATTACAAAAATACAACTCAACATTCACCTGCATTGTTGTAACAACGCTATTGTTATAAACAAGTATATATAAAAAAATTAAAATCAATTCCTACTTATATCAACCAAGAAAAAAAATTATTTTAGCTACTTTTCATTAAATAGTTGCAATTAATATAAATATGTATATTCATATGACAGAATCACAACATTAAGAGGTAATTCATTTTTATTCATTATCATTAAAGTATCGTATTGTCATCCAAAACAATCGTGTATATAAAATTTCCTTTCAACTGAATGCTTTAACGCGTGAGAAAAAAACCTTTTCAAATTTTGACATAAGTCGCCAACGTGGCTGTATTTGTAATTTTTAAATAATTAGTTTTAATCAATTAATTTTTATTAATTATAATTAAAATATTGTATTGCCTTCCAAAATAATCATGTACATTGCATTTTAGCTCAATTGAGTGCTTTAAAATGTATTTCATTAACGATTGAAAATTCCACCAAGATAAATAAATAAGTATACAAACAAACGAATAAAATATGTATAGAGATTGTGAGCTAATAGTAGGAATTGAAAATGACGTAAGCTGGCGTCGAAAATTTATTTTCAGACAAACTGGCCAAACCTGGTCTTTATTGTTACGAGGATGCAGACAATTCACGTTTTTTAGCGTTTTTTATTAATATCTTTTCAAATAATCTTTATATATTCTCTGTGCGTGTGTATGTAACTGAACTCCTCCTAAACGGCTGGACCGATTTTGATGAAAGTTTTTGCCTGTTCCAGTGGACTCGAGAATGGTTTAGATTTATAATTCGGTATATGAATGTTAATTTAATTATTTTTTTATTTATAAATTGCTGATCTTGGAATGTTTTACATTGGATCCGGCAGACTGCGCTACGATCGCAGTATCGAATATTCAAAATATTTTATTATAATTCAAGTTGGTCCCGACAGTTGATGCTGTGATCATTTCAGGAAAATATTTTGTCACTTCGTGTTATTATTTTGTTGAAATAAATCGTGTGTTAATTAAATTATTACAATCAGATGTAATTAGTGTTTGAAATTTGACTCAATTTTACTCAAATTTTATTTAAAACGGTCCAGATTGTAAAAGCGTATTCATAAAAACTTAGAATTTTTCAATTCCAGATGTGTGTACAGGACAACATTATTAATATAAAATTTTTACAAATATAAGGTGTTTTCATTATTTGTATAACAGAGAAAAATGCAGTACTATAGAAAACTCGCTTTTGTTATTAAATGTCACCGTCGTATATTTGCGTCCTTCCAAAGTACTATTATATTCTGAGTGAAATTATTCTGAAGGATTAGGAATGCAATGAATAGACCTTGACAATGCTTTGGGAGGATTTACTTATTTCACAAAAAAATTGATTATTTCTGCCTTTTCTTCTCCCAATACACTGCATCAAAGCACCCACGTGAAGAGTGATGGCACAGAGGAGCAAATCACATTACTTTTAATCGGCAGTTTCGATGTTAATATCTGTGACAGTTGTAATACTACACTCTGTTATTTGTTCGAGATCACATTAATTTTCTTGACCGCAATTTTTGCCTTCAAAATAGAAATAGTTGAGTTAGTTGAAAAGAAATTGTGTGTGTAAATTTATTTTTTTTTTTGGTAAATTGAACAGAAATAAGAAGTGAAAAAAGTGAACATTTTTTTTCCTAATATTCAATCTTTAAATTAATTTCTGAAACAAGCATGCATATTTATATGCCACCAATTGTATTTGGGTAACTTTCTTTGTTATCTAATAAAATTCATGGAAACCTTTGAATATAAATTTGTTTACTTCTCACATAAGGTCAAATCAATAGACCTGACTTATTTTTCATTTTTTTTTACGTAATCATAATTGCAAGACGCTTATGCATCTTCAACTGAACGTTTTTTCTTCAACAGTAAAATCCTTTCCTCAATTTTTATGCCCATCCATTACTCCAAAAAAGTAAAAAAAATTAAAAGAAATTTAAATAGACTTTTACGCTTTACGAAGAAATGGCATAAAATAAGAGAATCGTTTTGGCATAGATCTCTAGAAAAATCCACGACAAAAGTTTCAGTAAAAAAAATTCGTCTCGCAGATAGAAGAGCTTCAAAAGTTTTCAAAAACGGATAAGATGAAAAGAAAAATTACCTACTTGGAGTATTGAAGATTTTACAGGCAAAATGCGATTGTTTATTTACTTATCTCTCGTTTTTACAAAACAGCGAATAAATGGTCTAGTAAAATCTATTACAAAACAGAAGTTCTTTTATTTTTTGAAGGATTATATATAGAGATAGAAAGAGAGAAATAAATAGAAAGACTAAATATTAAAGATGGAATTAAAATAGTTTGCCTATAGCTCCAATAACAAAAAGGTACGAAGAATTAAATAAAGAAAATAAATGTCATTGTTATATAAATGATAAAAAATCTTTTAAGAGGGCTCGGTGCCCCCAAAATGACCAGACTATCATTTTAAATTTTTTTATTTAGTTATAATATTTGCATTATTATCTTTCGATTAATATACATTGGTGTATGTTGGAAAAAAACTTCAATGGAAAAATGTGAACAAGCAAATTAGACACAATTTGACTACGCCCTCTTTTTAGATTAAAAAAAAGGTTAATTATTCTATTTTAAAAAGAGTAAGAATAACTATAAAATAAAAAGGTGTTATGTACACTCAGGAACATAGAAAATAGCGCCCCAAGAAGAAAGCATCTGATTGATATGAAATTTAATACACATGATGACACAGATGAGATATTCACTTGTTCTGAAAAACAAAACAATTGAACGAAAACAGGGTGAGCAACAACACGAATACTGGGCAACTTCAATAGCACGTTGGACTACCTCCAGCTGCAATTCATGCCGCCACATGGTCCAGCATTGAGTTGATTAGACACCTTATGTTGTCCTGAGGCATAGGGCCCACAAATCTTGAACAGCCAACTCTAAATCATGTACAGAGTGACACGATGGCATGTGCCGTTTTAGCTGATCCCCACCGTGCTGTACAGGGGACAAATTGGAGGAGCGAGCCGGCCATGGAAGAGACTGAATATGACGTAGGAAGTCTTGAGCAACTCTTGTGGTATGCGGACGAGCACTATCTTGCTGGAAAGTTTCCCCTGGGAGACCATTTAGGAAAGGTCCTACATGGGGTCGAAGAATATCATCAACGTAACGTTGGCCTGTTAAGGTTCAACGCATCACAATTAAAGTGGACCGACTATCATACGCTGTGGCCCCCCAGACCATTACACCAGCTGTGCAGGCAGTGTGACGTAGAATAGTGTGGGGAAATTGTACCGCTCACCAGGGCGCATCCACACCCGTACACGGTTATCTTCTATCCCCAAAACAAACCGAGATTCATCACTAAACACAACGTTTTGCCAATCTGTGACATTCAACATTGATCTGGCTTGGCATCACTGTAGACGCAGTTGCTGATGTTCCGGTGTTAAAGGGAGTGCACGGGAAGGGTGCTTGGATTTAAGATTTGCTTCTGAAAGGTGTCTGGCAATTGTTTGTGGAACAATTGCTACGCTTAAGTCTGCACGTATCGTTGAACGAGTCACTGTGGTGTCCACAAGTGTTGGCCGCCTTATCCTTCGATCCTCTCACCTCGTGTTCTTCCTGGTCGCTCCAGACCCGGTTTTCCGCGCGTGGGTACCTTCTCGTGTCCACTGCTCCCAACAATTTCTAACGGCACACTCCGAACGATCCACCTGGCCAGCAACACGGCGCGTCGACCAGCCTGCAGTTTTCATCCCGATCATAACTCCTCTCTCAAACTCGCTTAACTGTGAGAAATGTCTTCTAGCACGTTAACCTGGCATGTTTCGCTTACCAAAGTCTTCCTACAATCGGCGGGTAATCGTCACGTTTATGAATTTTCGAATTTGCGCTGTCTTATATAGCATCATCTTCCTGATTGTAGCGCCACCTCGGCGTGTATGAGCATGCGTATTGGCACAAAACTTGGATCATTTGCATATCACATTACGCTGTACTTATTTGCAAAGTTTCGCGATTGTACTTAGCTTCTTTCTTGGGTCGCTATTTTCAATGTTCCTGAGTGTATAAAGCAGGATATTTCTGAATCATCCCAGCAATGTTAATTTTTTTCTTCGTGAATTGTGTGCATGTAAAATTTCTGAATTAAGAAATTTTATATTAATAATTTCATAATTTCAGTCCTTATTCGTCATATTTTTTCATAAAAATGTAATATCTCAATTTACTGTGAAGAAATGAATTAAAATTTAAGTCATGACTGACAAAAAATTA
This sequence comes from Trichonephila clavipes, assembly GCA_019973935.1. NCBI lineage: Eukaryota > Metazoa > Arthropoda > Arachnida > Araneae > Nephilidae > Trichonephila > Trichonephila clavipes. The sequence goes on along the minus strand of BMAU01018321.1, from coordinate 35,850 downwards.
AAAATAAACTTTTAAATTTTTCTTGTGAAGTTCAAACTCTCTAAAAATTCATAATTTATCAAAGAAGTATAGGCTCAGTTTACATGAAAATGCAATTATATCAAATAAAAAGATATAGCTAATGTCCTAAAGTGGTATTTCAAGCTTATTTAAGTTTAATTTATTTATTTTTTCAGATCTATAAACTATAAAGTGCTTTTTCTCAGCTCGTGTTTTTTCGATACATTAGAGTGTTCAAAATGCTACTCCTGCCACAATTATTTACCAATCACTATCATTTGGTCCTGAGTGATATATATATAATGCATGTAACAAATCATATATATAGGGATTTTTTCTCTCCAAAACTAATTAAGTTATTGCAAAATTGATCTCTAAAGTTGTATAAAACGTCGTTAAGAATATTACAAAAACATTTAAGGTAACAAATCAATAACTTAAAAAAAATATTTTTAATAATTCTAATTTCTTAAAAAATTATTTTTTTAAATTGTGTGTATACATGCAAATTTTTATCTCGTATCATTTTCTTAAATAGAAACCTTATAGAGGAAATGATAAAATATATTTTTTCAATACATAAATAAAAAAAAAGTATTCAAAGGGTACCGAGTCTTCTTAAATAACTAAGAAATAACTTATTTTCTACTTTTCATTCAATACACAAGGGGGGGGGCACATTAACCAGAAAATGCTTGTGAATGGAGAGAGTTACAGCTACGTAATTTTGTACGCAAAACGTAATGAAAACATTAACAACGCCCTGCGTAGCGAAAATGAGCAGTTTGCAAATAGAAAACGAAAAAAAAATATATTGAAAAAATTCCAATTAAAAGGTTTTAGGCCATATTTTAGTTAATTGAAAGCAACATTTGATTTACATGGATAAGAGAAGATAAACTGCCGTTTGAATGTCTAAAATATTCGAAATCAACCCTTCACATGCTGTGCAAATGTTTTAAGGGAATAGCCTTAAGTATAAGGAAAACGTGCATAAATTTCGTTTTTCAATCAATATAGTTTGATATCTCACACAAGAAAAAAATTTGAAGGCAAACTCTCACAAAGAGATAATAAGCTAATATAACATTTGTTCATATATTTCGTGATTCTTCATGATACACATTTGTATTCGTGAAAGTAATTCTGCATATACATATCTCAGCATGAAAGGTGTAACACTCTTGCAGATACTTGTTAAGACAGTAATGTAGATTCAATAGACTTACTCGCATGTGATGTTACATAAACCTTATCATTTATGAAACGCCACAGAAAGAAATTATTATGAGTAAAATCTGAGCACCATGTAAAACATATAACAAAACCGTAATGCCCGATTATTTGTTGTTCAAAATAATCTTAGATCAGAATTTCTCAAACTGTGGGGCGCGACCCTCTAGGGGGCGTGATTACTCTGCGAGGGTGGCGCGAGCATGTTAAAAAATGAAAAACCAAATGTTATTTAAGAAAATTATTAATTTACTGAAAGTAAATAAACAAAATATATTCTGCCATAATAAGAAATAGAATACACGTTTAAACTGATATAATTCATACATAAAAGTATCTGAATACTGTACAATGTAATATTTTATAATTAATTTAACCATACTTAAATTAATAACACATTTAATAACTATTAATGACCCTTTGCTCTTTTCATATGCAGAATTATATAAAAAAATACACACTTATCTTGATGATTTGCATGATTTATAATTAATCCTTTAATTGCCGATTAAAAGTTGAGCGATTCGCTCCCAAATGACATTATACTAAGACATGCTTATGGGATGCATTAGAAAGGGAGGAGAAAAGAAATAAATAGACAATCCTCTGAAATAAGTACATCATTCTCAAATACTGTCAAGCGCCTTTTATTGCATTCTAAATCTTTCGAAATAATTTTATGGATAGATAGCTGTGTACAGAAAAGATCGTACTTATATATACGGAAATACACACACATATATATATATATATATATCCGAGGCAATTAACGCTTTGGCTGAACCAGTCATTAAATATACGCCGGTGTCACTTAAGATGCTAAAATCGCATATTGTACTTTTAGTGTCAAAGTATAGTATTATTGAATTCAATACATTGTTATTGTATGGGGGGCGATGGAAATTATGTTTGAATATTGGGTTGCTAATAGTGAAATTTTGAGGAGCACTGTCTTAGATCTATCTTTAAATCTGAAAATATGTAAAACGTAAATGTTTGACACCAACACACTGTGGTTTGAAAGTGAGAAAGTTTTTAGGTAAAAAAAAATGTTCCCATAGAGCGATGAATGGGAAGAAAAGGTCCAATACCGTGACCCCCAGTATATCTACATGTCACGCTTTTGGACTTCGTGAGATAATATGCGAAAAAACATTGCTTGCCAATCATGAAATCATAACACTGATGAATTGAAAAATTAAATTATGAGGATCATGCGGAATGTGTAGATCCTTCTCTCTCAATAATTCATAGAATAAGAAATCTCACAGACTCGATGGTTTGCGCAACTATTAGTGTACACATCAATATTGTAAAATGAAGCATTTATATTTTAAGAAAACAGTTAGCATTTTTTTTATAGAACATAAAAACAGAAAGTAAAACTATCTTTATTTGTTAATTTGCAATTAATATCGGAAAATGTCGCCGTACTGTTCGGATATCCTGTATAATATTTTGGTATTTATACTTTTCATTCCATCATTCTTATCTTATGCTTATTGTTTATAAATACTGTCATATTACCCTATCAATTTGAAAAACTGGAAAAGTGATATCGCAAAACTAGTTTTATCCAATTTTAGTTCCTAAGCTTAAATAAGAGTATAGTAATTTGCTATGGCCTTTCTTATATGTTTCAGTGTTGACATTTAGGTATCTCATAGTTTCTAGTTTCCAATATATATATATATATATATATATATATATATATATATGTGTGTGTGTGTGTGTGTGTGTGTATCTGTGTGTGCTTGTGTATGTGTGTGGGTGTGTGTGTATCTGTGTGTGCTTGTGTATGTATGTGTGTGTGTGTAAATGGTAAAAGTTATGATAATGAAAAATACGATTAAATTAAACTTGCAAACTGAAAGAGAGAAATTTTTTAAGAAATTGTAAGTTCACTGAAATGGAAGCTAGTAAGAAAAATTTTTCTAAGATTTTTCCGTCAATAAATCACATAATACAATAAAATTAAAATGAAGTAATAAGATTTTTTTTTGTTTTTAGGATTAGTTTATTAAAATATAATTTTCATTTGTTAAAATCTATTTTTAATCCTTAAAAATTTAAACAGACTTGTGCTTGATTTTTATATATGAATGAACATCTTATTTTTGCTCTTTATTTTCAGAAATATTAACTCAAATAAAAGATTAAAATAAATTATTTAATGAAATCTTCATAAATTTTTAGGTTTATTTTAGTTCTAATATGTATGAAAAAATGTAAATAAAATGAAATTTTAAATGTGATGTTAACATTTAACTACCGCAAGCACTCAACAGTTGTTTTATGTGCCTCAGACGTACATATCCGTCTTTCCGAAATATAATATTATATTCTCTGGACTGCTATTATTACAACTAATCCAGGATTTGTATTACAATACAACTATCTTGTCAGTGTTCATGTTAGTTTACTTATTTTACAGAAAAAAATTTGCTTCTGTATGCCCTTTTTCTCTCGTCCCCCAATGCACTTTATACGTGCGCCTATGAAAAACGCACTCGGAAATGAATCACGTAACTTTAAATCGACTGTTAAAGGGTTAAAATAACTTACCTCATTTTATTAATTTAAAAGTAACGTAAAAAAGTGAACATCACATTAGAAAATTCAGATAATCGGTGTTACAAATTGTGTTTTTATACAAACTTGGTTTGTTTTGGGCAATTTAATAGCAATAAGTGTATCAAAAACTTATATTAATTCTGAATTGGGCTCATAATCTCCAATATATACGTAACGAAGTAATTGCTTCGTTGTTTTAATGATGGTTTATAACATATTGTATATTTAATTGCCTTAAATAAGTAGTATTTTAAGGTAAAAACATTCTGTCATGCATAGTTTTAATGTGTTCAGGGAATTATTGGATTATATATATATATATATATATATATATAATATATATATATATATATATAATGTGTTACACTTAACATAGATTCTAAAGCTTCTTAAACGCTAGAAACATTTTAATGGATGATCTGTAGCAATTCATGTAGGGCTCCTCATGACAAAGTAATATATGGTAAATATTTCAAGTTAAACATCACGTTAATGGTAAACTTGATTATTAAATTGAATATCCGTTAATCGTGTTAGAATAACCACTAAGTGATATTCATTTCAGATATGTGATACGGATATTAGAAACTGAAATGTTATTAAGAAAAATATAAGTCGAAGTTACGATAGAATTTTTGTTAGAGATGCATATTTAAATGTATTTTAAAATACTTTTTTACAATGAACCAGTTTTTTATTGCCTTCTAAGGTATTTTTTTCTTTCCGTGTTCATGTTTTTCAATGACATGATTTTAAATATTGTTTATAAAGTTCTTCTCTTGATTCTTCATGTTATAAACTTTTATAAAACCATATTTTGAACAAACATGTTTAGATATAGATGTAAATATAATTTGAATATAACGTGTACAGTACAGAAGTCACAAACTATCATGACAGAGAGTGTAAACCTTGAAGTTTGGAAATAATTAAGGATGCAGAGTCGGGAATGCTTTCCTGACTTGGTAGAAACGCCAAAAAGAAAAAAAGAAGAAGAAATGAAGGACAAAAGTAAGACGAGAAAACATGTTTATTATCCTTACTATAGATAAAGTTTAGAAAAAAAGAACATTAAAATTACAATAACAATGCATACGCTAGGACAATGCTCCGTAACCCTTTCATCGCTTTGGATCGGTGAACGTTTGATAATTTTACCGCCGTCCGCTGAGGGTGGGATTGTTTGTTATAGATTGGTGGGATTGTTTGTTGTTGTATTGATTGTTTATATTTTAGATTATTCTGATTTAACAATTTTAATTTAGTTACATTTAAATAAGCATCCAGAAGAAAATATAGTTACACCAAAAATGAATAAAATGGATTTAACGTGGAACATAAAGTAATTTCCGTGGAAAGTTGCGCAAATCCGAGAGAAATGCACAATTTTAAATAAAATGGCAATAGTTTAATGTTCTTTACGCGGCCCGGCACAATTTGATCCACGGACCGGTACTGTTCCGGGGATAAAATAGTGTAAACCACTGTTCTAGGAGATAGGGGTATACGTCCTTAGCATGCAGGTTCTGACAGATGGTCACATGGGAAATCCCAAAATGACTAGTCATACCAGAATTTTTGGTACTGAGGTTGTTCTGTACCGAATCCATCTCTGTCTCCTCGTTTGTCGGCGTTCTTGCTCCTTGATCACGGTCATGTGTGTCCATGATGAATAATCAGCTACCAGGCAATCTCTGAAGCAAGTGTGCAAAGAAATCGTAGCTGGGAGTGTTGGTAGTACAACAAACATCCGACAAATTCTTTGTCTAAATGCAAACTAGAACTTCATAGCAAGCAACAATCATAGGGTGCCATCTAATGTTTCAGTTTACGTAGCGTCATCTATTGCGTACTCCAACCAATTTCCAGCATTTAGATAGTTCTAAGAATAATACACATGTCTAATATATACAATCTTGCCCAATCTTCATGAATCAGGGATGCTTTTCCGACCATACACGTCTATGTGATTTCCCATTGCTAGGTATACTTTATTTGTCGTAAGAGCTTGTAATGATTGTGCAAATGTACACTGTATGGAGATGTCTTTTTAATATGTGACAAGATTCATTTACTTTTACAACTGCGTTTGGTCGTTGAGCCTTTCGTTTTGCAATTACATCGTGTGTGCAGCTGGACCCTCCATTCCATGAATGAGCGGCAATTTTCTCAGTCTGAAACGTCTCTTGAGATGAAATTGCTTCTACGGAAATTAAATCTTTTCCTTACAATTTTAAATGTAATTACGAATTTTAACGGGGTGAGGGAGTCCTTTTTTATTTCTAAAAGTCGGAATCTTTCATTTTAATAGACGAAAACAATTCAGAATTTGTACATCCAGAATCACCATTAGGAAGTTGCTCTAGTGAAACTTTCAGTTTTGAAGGAAAACTTATTTTTGATGTTCGTAACACTTCTTTTGCTTGCTGGAGAGTATTTACTTCCTGCCCAAACTTCTGTGTCGTTACTAATGCCACCTAATCGACCGTGTCAGATCGAGAGTCAAGGAATTCATTGTGGTAAGGGGCTAGTCTGTACATATGTCGTTATTCACAGCTTTGAGCAACCAGGCAAGTACCAGTACGTTTTGACTCTGTTCCTAACCCCATTTTGAGGGATAATATCCTCAGATTCGTAAAGTGGTCATCTTTCTTCTTCTTCAACCTACTTCCCAATAGGACTTGCGACTCAACGAATATGTCAGGCACTATATATTTACAAATATCCATGCCTGGATTCAAGCCTAGTCCTTACGAAACAGCAATCAGCATCCCAAGTCAATATACAGTCGGGGCAGCCTCGACTTTTAACAGAATAAGTTCGAATTTTTTAATCAAAACTTGAGTTGAAGACATGGTGTTTTACTCTATTTATTTTATATATTCCTTTCGAATGAAGTTTCCATAATGACCATTGTTCCTATTTCCTTCGAAAATGTTTACATAGCTTTTCAACTGTGAACATGGAGTATTCAAGTCATGGTTTATCCATTACAACACCTTATCTATAATTAATATACAGTTGATAGATAAAATGTATAATAATATAATTAAATAAGCTTTTCACCGATGTATTAGATATATTTCAATATTCGCTGTATCAAGCAAGCAAGCAAACAAATATATAAAAATATTGTTTATTACAAGAAAATAATAAACGATAACAATTTACAAAAACGTATATTATAAAATTATTAAATGTTTTCAATATTCAAAATAAGATATAGTCATTTGAAAAAGCTTACAGCCAGAAGCTATTTTTAGTACTTAACTACATTTAATCAATTACGCAGCTTCAAACTCATCTTACGCATTTATTTAATTCAATTCATTTTAATTCTATATAAAATTGTAATCTACTTGTTTAAATCCAGGTGTTTTTTTATGTCTGCGATTTACAAAGTTGTCGAGTAATTATTGTAATGCTAAAAATAGAACCCTTCATTTACTGTTGAAAAAAGGCTAATCCAGTAAACGCAAAATTTTTCATTAAAATGCATGCAATATCGGTGAGACATGTATTTGAGAAAAAAATAATAATTGTACTCTTTCTGAACTTACTTTACGCATAAAAATTATCTCTCGAGAGAAACATGCGGATGAAAAAATTTTCATATGCATTGAATTCTAGGCATAAAAGGAAATAATTTACCCGTTTTACACTTCTAGCAATACTGCTTTAAGGAAGAAAAAAATGCTTAGAAAGAGATAAAAGATATATTCTTGGAAAGAAATATGTATTCATCTTACAAAGAAATTTACGTTTCACTATTAAATTTGGTTTTCAGCTTGATCTATTTCCTTAGATAGGGAGTTATTGCAAATGCAGCGAATTGTCTAAAAGCATACATGCGAATTTCCGATAAAAGAACAGGAAGGAATATGGATTCGTAAATGGAGTTATGCAAATTTACAGAGACTTGGAGTATTTCCTATTTTCGTAAATTTTCACACAGCTTTAAGAAATAATACGGTGGAGAAATAAGTCCTCGATTTAAAAGAAAGAATTTTTTTTTTGCTTTTTCTTATGAGAGAAATAAAGTAAGTCTCCCATCTCTCTCTTCTTTACAAGAATAATAAATTGAATGTATTCTATTATATTTTAACATCTTCACTTCCGTTTTTTAAAACTAAAAATAATAAGACAATCGTAAAACTGAAACTAGAATACTAAAATAATAAAGCATTATTTTTAAAAATATAGATTCGCACATCACTACACTTTTGTCGAGAGTTATCACCTTGTTATAAACATTATTCTTCCTTTTTATATTTATTCATATTTCCTGTTTTACCATTCTTAAGAATTGTTGCACAATTTTGATATTACATGATTGGAGTTACTACTTTGCGATGTTACTATCGTAATTATGAGAACACTCATTGTGTGTGTGTGTGTTATTTTTAACACAACCTCTTCAATTCTTCAGAGCTTTTGATTTAAAGTATTCTAGCTATAGTACTTTTAAGTATAAGACATAATTGCGCAACTATTCTTTTTATTCTGAAATATGTTTGACAGTTTTAGGACAATTCATTGAATATACACCTAAATATATTACCAATTGTGTAAAATGAATAATCTCTTATTAAAACATCACTACAGTTGTATATTAGCGATACCAAATATATTTATTTATGTATTTTTAAACTTTAATATTTCAAAAATACACTAGTATCTTGTTATTTTTTCTTAAGTTTTCATAAAAGTGAAACTGGTTTTTAACTGGTCGCATGAGGCAGAGAATCACCCTATGCTCAGATCTCAATTCTGGGAAAACTAGTTTTATTTTATGAATGAACTTGTCAGTATCCTCCTATATCACAGTCTTTCTAAGAACTAAAATGCACTTATCATATATCTCTAACTTTGTTGGTAAAGTCAAATAACTTTTTTACAATCTTATTGTGACTGAGTTAAACGCTCGACCGCTTATGTTCCAAAATATTTTCTATGAACAAGATACATTTTACCCTAGTGAACGATTTAGATCTTTTGATTCTTGTGTTGTTGACTCACTATGGCTTATAAATGTGACAGAAAAAAAAAGGAGAAAAGAAACGGGCATCAGCAATATCTAATACACGGAATTGAAATTGCGAAAAATGAAATTAATCAAGCAAGGGAAGGGACCGATGAAATAATAGATATTAATCCTGATAGGGGGAAGTAATTTTGAAAAAAAGATGAACTTGAAGTGTTTGAATCGAAAGAAAGATTTTCAAATGTTACCTAAAGAACTCACAACCAAAAAATATATAACGCCACAAGTGTACTGTGCGGACTTGATAAAGTAAGAACAACACAATAAAAACAAGTCTTCAGCAGTTCACATCTTTAATGTTACGCAATTCATTCACTACAAACTATGGCGCCAGAGATGCACCAGTATAAATAATGAAAATAATCTGGTTTTTCCGTTGCCATACAAATTAGTCATTCAAAGATTTCAAGATAAATAACAATATATACAAATTCCAACATGTACTATAACATACTCTCTGCCCTGTCAAAATGATGCAAATATCATGTTATTTGCCGATCATCTAAGGACAATAAAAATACAATAACTTGAAAAAATATAACTGTTTTGAATGCAAATATCATCCCTGTAATGTTAGCATTACTTATTTAAAACATTTTATAAAGTCAATCGTATTTGAAACATTTTAGATAATTTTGATTATACTTTTTTTTAAAATTATTTAAGAAGAATTTAAAAATAGTTAAATTAAGTAATCATATTTTTTTTTAATTAAATTATTCGCTAGATTGCGATTTTTATCGTGTACAAAAAATAACTTTAAGAAAAGGATTGGGGTGACTACTTCACTCCCGCGCGACCACTAACGGTAGTATCCAGTGAGATACTTTTCCGGATTAATTTTATAAGTAATTCAATACAAATTATTTTTAAATAAAAAAATACGTCTCACTATTTTCATGAACAAAATTTCAAATAGGAAAGAAAGTATAATATAAACTATGCTTTTTCCATGAGAAATGATTTATATATACAATATAGTTATTCTGTTGAAAGCTTTTTGACTTAAGGTCGTAAAATAATTCCAAGCTAGTATGATATATACGTGTAATAACACCGAGAAGTCTTGCACTACCTTACAAAAAAAAAAACTTAAATTACAATGTTTTCTTTTTGAATTATTTTATGTCTAAATGCACTTATACTGGATGTATCTAATTATTAATTTGCACTTTAAGAATAAAAAATGATGTCGAATACATTTCTTGTTTCGAAAAATAATGTTAAATAGTTTAAGTCACTACAATTAGCAAGTCAACGCTTTACAAAAGAACTATTGCTAAAATATTTTTATCTGCACGTAAATCATTCAAACTTGTTTAAACAATTTTGTAATAATTAATATTGATTTTTAAATATTTTTGTGTTTCAAATCAAAATTTAAAAGGAAAAAGGAAAATATATAAATGAGTTACAGTAATCCATTGCATAAAATTGCATTACATTTGTGACATATAGATGCTCCGTATTTTGTTAATTACTTGATGAAACTAAAACAATTCTCATGTTTTATTTACAAATTTTATGGGTAAGGCCTTTTAAACTTTCATTTTTAGACTGCATTTGTACGATTTCTATAAAATTTTAAACAATGTATAACCATATTTCAGCATTCCTGATTAATTTAAATATTATTAATGAGTCACAGATGAGGCAGTAAGCATTAATTGTGGTAAGTTATTGCATTTAATTTAATTATAAACTAAAACAAATGATATATTAATTTCAATGGTTTAAATAATGATATAAAATACTAAAGCTGGAAAATAGTTCTAAAAATTTGTTATAAATATGCAGCTCCACTGGGAAGAACGAAGGATTCATGCACGTCTTTAAATATATGTAAGTTCTCCTGAATTTCATTTTTAAGGTATGTGATTACCCAAAATTTGCCATTTGGGTGAAAAGATTCGAAATTTCTTTTATGTTTTTATTTTATATAGCCCATACATTTAAGATTCCCAAAACACTCTATTTTGTGTCTACGATATCTAGAAGCAAAGTTATGGCATAATTAGTAAGCCGGAAATAGAGTTTCCAAAACCGAAAGTAGATCCCTACACAAAATATTTTTAAGTTATTGAATTGAAATTTTTAAAACATGTTTTATTTAGTTCTATCTGTGTTATGAATAAAAATCTAATCTCTGTGTTTATATTTTTGTAGTTTATTGCCGTTTTATAAAAAAAAAAGTCATTAATTTTTTTAAAAAAAATCATGTTTTTGCATAAAATCTGACATATTTAAAAAAACTTTCAAAATTATTACAAATATTTTAATTCCTAACACATATAAAGATATTATACACGTACTGTATAAAAATTATTTGAATACAATTATTATAATTTTGTGTAACTGCAATTTTTCATCAAAAATTCACTAAGAACGACAATTGTTATAGTCTATAAAACTCTCCATAAAACATCAAAATGTTACAAAATAGTCCAAATTCGTTAAGCATGAATCTAAAATGATCTTGACCTACAAATATAGCGAGTTTAAAAATCTACATTTAGTAGAACATTTTTTATACTGTATTAAAATCTTTAAATGCATTTTCTAAGAAACTATGTTTTTCAATTTCTTGCTTTACTGTAAAGTTCACTACAATTTTTTTTGAAGATATTCAATTAAAATTTTCCGAAAATGTTTTATTTAGTTTTTCTCTTGTCTAGACTATCATTTAAACTCTGTGTATATATTTATGTATTTTATTGCACTTTATGTGAGAAAATAACATTAGTTTTTTTTTTTTTTTTTTTTTTTTTGTAAAAAACAGAGTTCTTGCATAAAAAAATCACATATTTCAAACACTTTCAAAAGTATTACAAATCGTATAGCTCTAAACACGAATAATGATATTATTTATGTACTGTATAGATATTATTCAAATATAGTAATTAGAAATTTCAATAAAAGCCTTGCCATAACTGCAGTTTTTCAATAAAATTAAACTCAAAACTCCCAATATATCCAAAATTATTTTTACTGCAGAAATGGCAATTGAATTCCTTGTTTAAAGCCCTATTTTAAATAAAAAAGTGTTTATTTAGTTGAAAATTTATATATTTCAAAATAAGTGCTCCGAAGGTAGTCACGTACATTAATTTTCTCATGAAATAGCTTGTTGCATGCATTGAGTAATTATGGTGATTTTAAGTAATTCTAAAGGTGTAACTATTACCAAATTTGTAAAAATAAAGCAATTTATTTAAATATATATGAAAAAATTGAAAAAAAAGAGATATATGTGATGTCATGGAGATCATTATAGTTCCGTCGAAATTGGAAATCCACTGAATAGATATTTAAACCAGTATATCTGAATATTCTACTTCACGTACTCTTAAAACTTTAAGGGTAGAATTATCTAAATAGTTCCATGCATGTGCAATAGTCGCTTTCTTTTAAGTGACAGAGAAGTTCAAGTTATTTACATACATTTGGTAAACTAGGAGTCCCGTAACATTTACCTAGAAGAAGAGGCCTAGAAAACTGTTCAATCCTGTAAATCAAATTTTTTCACACTGAACAACATTTGGTACCACCGCTACAATACATGCCTTTTTGTCTTATTGATGAAGGTATGGAGTCCTAAGAAGCCGATTTAGCACATCATGAAAACTAAATAGTTCTTTCCTGCAAAACAAATGTTACAGGAAAATTTCCACCGGCAATAAAAACCCCTCAGAGGGCTCACCTTCTTTAGGTGAGTACGAGTTTCACGCTCCCGGGGTGCCCTAGTGATATTTTCCTTTTCCCACGGGGTTTACTCTCTTTGGTAAACACGGGCTTCACGAACCCGCGGTACCCTAGTTATCTTTCTCTATTTTCAGCCTTCTTTCTTGCCATTCAAATTTCCCTTTTCTTCTTTCCACGTCCAGACCACAGACCTACATTAAACAATGAACTCTGTTCCAACTTTGTTTTCTTTTCTAGTGAAAAAATTGATATTTTTTTTACTACCGCATTACATTTTATATTACGTTCTGTTAATTTAATTTTCCTAAATTTCTTTCAATATTTTGATTTTGTTGCTTCTTTTATGTTTTGATTATTGATTTTGGTGCTTTATTTTGTATTCAACTGACAAAACTTTTCTTTACTTATTATCTTTTTTTTTCTGCCACGAAGTCCTGTGGCAGACCAGGACTGAGTGGAATGAAGTTGTGTCTGATGCTTTTTCACTATTGGTATGATGACACAACACACTGCTCCCTGGGAAAACTGGCACTTGGAGCGGGGTGTTGAACTTCTGAGGATCTTGGGACAAGTGAGGTGGGGTCTGTGAGGAAGCGGTCATGTAGAGGGTACCGGAGAAAAGCTGAGTTTTGCGTCTCAGGCCGCCAGATAGTACATGAGCCCGGGACAGCCTAACCAGCATGTCCTGGCTGCTCTGTCAGCTGGAGTATAATCCCGCCTGTCATGTAGTTCCAGGTGGTGCATGGATACAGTCCTGCATTGCAGAGCGGGAGGCTCTCCCGAGGCCACTACTGGTTGCTGAATCTAGGGCTAGCCCTGCCAAACTGGTCCTCTAAAAATCAAAAGGAACTATCCTCCTCCTTTCTAAAAAAATCAAAATAAGTCAAAATAAAGAAACAAAACTCAAAACTCATGTATGAAAACCCCCATCCCACCCTACCCAGCTCAGGATGCTGAGCTCATGGATGGTAAAGTCCTCGTATTACCGAAACTTACCATTGATGAAATTGCTAAAAATACACGCTTTTTTAAACTCTCTTTGCCTAATAATGAAATGTCCCGTAAATATCAATTTGCTATTTTCAAAGCTCTTGAAACAATTGGTGAACCGAAATCAGTCAAAAAAAAAAATGAAATTCGGTGATATACTTGTTGAAACTAATTCTGCTGTTCAGTCCAAATCTTATTTATCTGCTAAAACTTTTCTTGACTCTCCCCTCCTCGTAACTCCGCATACATCTCTGAACTCCAGTCGAGGTGTAGTTTCCGTACCTGACTTGTTATACTCTTCTGAGTCTGAAATACTAGAGGGTTTTTCAGACCAGGGTGTAGTGCAGGTCAGGAGAATCCCTTTAAAAATGATAATCACATTATCCCAACTAAACACATTATTTTAATGTTCAATAGCCCAAAACTGCCAACTACAATAAAAGCCGGTTATATAAATTGTAAAATCCGTCCCTACATACCGAATCCTCTGCGCTGTTTCAGGTGCCAGAGATTCGAAAATTCCCAAACTTCTTGCCGTGGACAACTGACTTGCTCTAGATGTGCGTCTGCTGGACATTTTTCTACAGACTGTACTCTAGAGCCCAAATGCCTTAACTGTTCTCAGTTCCATCTATCGAATTATCAATTATGCCCAAAATGGAAACTAGAAAAAAATACAAGAAATCAGAACAAACAATAATATATCTTATACAGAAGCTAAAAAATTATTACCCCCTCAGCTACCCCAAACATATGCCCAAACTACTAAACATTCACCAATATCCGTTACAACACAGACAGATGAAAACATCACTAAAATAAAATGTCCACCTTTAAATTTACTGCCACCACTTTCATCTTCTACCAAACAAAATATTTCACTCTCTTTCCCTGCTGTTACAAAATCATCCTCATCCCAAGTACAACTCTTGCCATCCATCTCGTCAATAACATCTACAGTATCACCAACTATTCTATCTCTCTCTCTCTCTGATGCAAAAGAAAATATTAAAGAACAACCGTCTGAGGCACATTACTCCCAAAAATTAGCAAAAAAAAAAACAGATTTAAAGAAAGTAAAACCTACAACAAATTTAAAAGACACACCGGTAAAAAGCACATCATTAAAAATTGCAAGGGAAAAAGATTCCCCCAATGAAGTATCTCCAGTCTCCAAAAGATCTCGGAGACGGAAAACTTCTAAAACTTCGGATGCCATGGCCACAGACGCTTATCCTTCTGACATGGATTACGTCACAGTTCTGGCATCCGAAGAAGATGAGAGCCTTTTAGAGGCTGATTTTAAACAAATGACAGATAATCCCTTGAAAGGGCCCCTTTCGCCAATTTCACCCAAAAAATAACTTCCCTGGTTTATTGGAACTGTCGTGGCTATATATATATATATATATATATATATATATATATATATATAGATCGCATACAGATGACGTAAAATACATCATACGTCAGTACCATCCAGTATGGGTAGCACTTCAAGAGACTTTCTTGAAGTCTTGTTACACAACAAAGATACGTCGGTATGGTTGTGTGCGGAAAGATACGGAGGGACCCTCTGTGTCCGGAGGCGTATGTATTTTTACATCCCTCGATGTTCCTTCTAGTGCTTTCTTACTCCGTACCTCGTTGCAGGCTGTAGCTGTGATAATTCATAACACGAGCCTTATCACAGTCTGATGTCTTTACTTGCCACCAAATACTGTTATCCACCAACATGACTTGAACAACCTGGTTGATCAATTAGCAGCACCCTTTATCATATTTGGAGACTTTAATGGACATATGGACATAGCACTCTGTGGGGTAATGTGAAGATGAACACTCGTGGCAGACATATCGAACATGTACTTTTTTATCAATGCCTCTGCCTGCTCAATCACGAGGAACCAACGTACTTTCACGAACCCACACGATCCTTTCACACATTAGATTTGGCCATCTGCTCCCCATCACTCTTACCTCACTTAAATTTGTCTGTTAAGAAGGACCTTTATAACAGCGACAACTTCCCTGTTATCCTTTCTCACGGTTATGACACGGGTGGAAAAACCTTCCCACCTACGTATTCTTATAGTAGTGCAGACTGGGCCCTTTTCACACAGTTGGCTGTGAGATGTGATTCAATGGTCAAGACAGAATGTGTTGATACTGCTATACAAGAATTCACCGATGTTTTGATTGCTGCTGCTGATTTATCCATACCAAAAATTTCAAGTCATTCATTTCAACTTTACAAACCTTGGTGGAATACTGATTGTCAGACAGCGTATAAGAACCAGCGGAAGTAATGCGGAACCTTTCGTAGATATCCCACTACGGAGAATCTCTTGGCGTTCAAAAAGGCAAACGCAAATGCTCGTAGAGTAAAGCGACAGAGTCAGAGGCAATCCTGGATTCGATATGTGTCCTCACTTACTTCGTCAACGTCCAGTAAACAATTATGGAAAAAGGTTAAAGCTGCAAACGGGATATATCGGGAATTTTCCTTCCCTATTTTACAAACCTCGAACTCTGTCTTTTCTTCCCCAGACAAAACTGCTAATATTCTGGGTGAAACTTTTTAGAGTGTATCGAGTAAAACCTCTTATAGTTCTCGTTTTCTCGAGATTAAGAGGCATGCAGAACGTACTCCAATGAATTCTTCCACTTGCTCCTTTTTTCCACATAATTGGGATTTTACGATGACTGAGTTAAAAAAGGCACCATTACAAGCGCACAATACAAGCCCTGGACCGGATGGAAGCACTTTCACGATGCTAAATCATCTAAATCCTAACTCTCTAACCAACATTCTTTTTTTATTCAACAGAGTTTGGAAGGAGCATTGATTTCCCTCCAGCTGGAGAGAAGCCATTGTGATTCCAATCCTTAAGCCGGGAAAGATGGCAACAGATCCTCTGAGTTACCAACTCATTGCTCTGGCGAGCTGCTTCTGCAAGACCTTTGAAAGCATAATATATATACGTTTGGTAAATGTTTTGGAGAAAGAAAAGTGTATTTCTCCTCTACAGAGTGGATTCCGCAAGGCCCAATCCACTCTTGATAATCTTGTATTCTTAGAATCCCAAATCAGGGATTCCTTTGTTAGGATAAACCATTTGGTTTATCTTTTCTTTGACATAGAGAAAGCATAGGACCGAACATGGCGTTATGGGATTCTCCGTAATATGTATGATTTTGGCTTAAGATGAAATCTTCCATTTTTATTTTTACCTTTTTAGCTGTTTGTTATTTTCATGTACGCATTGTGGTCACTCATCTTCTCATAATTACATGCAAGATCAAGGTGTTCCTCAGGGTAGCGTTTTGAGCGTTACCCTTTTAATATTCATATGAGTAGCATATTTAATCACCTTCCACCTTCAGTGCGAGGAATGCTTTATGTTGACGATCTGCAAGTCTCTTGTCAAGGTTCAGATATGCGACTAATTGAGCGACAGCTGCAAACAACTGTAAATCGATTAGTTAAGTGTTCCGATCAGAATGGACACACGTTCTCCTTCCAAGAGCAGCTGTGTCCCTTTTTGCAGAAAACGTAACCTACACCCAGATCCCTTTAATCATATAGGAAATATTCAAATACCTGTAGTCAGTGGGGTGCGCTTCCTCGGAGTGATCTTTGACTGTAAATTGACTTTCCTTCCACATGTCCTTTATTTGCGTAAGAAGTGTGAAGGATCCCTCAACATCTTAAAAGTGCTGTAAAGCACCTTATGGGGAGCCGATAGAATTCCGTTACTCCGAGTATATCAAGCACTAATCCTCTCACGTTTAGACTATGGTTGTGTAGTGTATGGTTCTGCTCGTGCATCTATCTTAAAACGATTGGACACAATACATTATTCTGCTCTGAGAATTTTCTCTGGTGCCTTCAGAATTTCTCCTGTTACCAGCTTGTATGTGGTATGTCATCAACCACCGTTAGAACTAAGGTGGAGGCAATTAAGTGAAACTTATTTTATTCGTGCCATGTCTGTTCCTTCTTATCCATTAAAACCCATTTCTCTTACCATTGGTCTCACCCGACTCTATGAAGCCCGTTCATTTAACATCAAACCTTTTTTCAGAAAGTGCTAAGGCTGTTCTAAATGAAGCCCACTTAAATAACATAAATATCCAGAAAAATAATATCCTTGCTTTTCCACACAGGGACATCCAAATTTTTAACTATAGGGGCAGGCTATGACAAAGCATTTACGGCTGATGCTATTTATCATCAACTCTTTTCTTCCATCGCAGTAACTATTCTAAATATATACCAGTCTACACGGACGGATCGAAGATTGCAGGACCTGTTGGGTGTGGTGTTGTTTTTAACAATAACATTCTTAGTTTTACCTTACACAATTCCACATATGTCTGTAGTGCTGAATTGACTGCCATTCTTGTCGCACTTCAACATATATTAATTTCCAACTACCGTCATTTTTGTGTGTACACTGACAGCATGAATGCTCTAGAGTCCTTACACATTTTAACAGAACATAGACATCCCAATGTGATAGAAATACTTCTGTGAAAATTAGAAAGGAAGGGTATTGATATAATTTTTCCTTGGTACCTGAACACGTGGGTATAGTTGATAATGAACAGGCTGATAACGCTGAACGATCCATGTCTGATCCCATGTAGCAAACTATCTGTTACCAGGATTTAAAATCTTCCATACAGCACTATGTCCATCATATATGGCAAGAGACTTGGGAACAACAGATCCTCAACAAACTGCATAGCATTCATCCTTCCACTTCTCATTGGGCAGCACTACCAGTGCGAAGACATGATGTTCGCTTGACTCGAATTCGCATTGGTCATACTCGTTTTACGCACAGGCACCTTTTTTTGGGTGAAAATGCCCCAGAATGTCCTTCCTGTTAAGTCCCATATTCTGTTTACCACATTTTAATAGATTGTCCCGTTTTTAACCATCATCGATTCTACTTCTTTCATACATTTATCTGTTTTAACCTTATCTGACTTGGTGGGGGAATTTCCCCACCAAAGTCTGTTTGCCTTCCTTTTAAAAATTGGATTTTTTTATTTGATTTAAACTGTGTGTTTCTTTGGATTTTTACTATATTATATGCATATATGCATGTATGCATATACATGTGTTACTTTTATACATATATATTTTTAAAAATATGACTTTTCTTTTAACAAGTGTTTGGCGCAGCTTAACCAAAGTTAACCCTTACGCCATTAAAATCCACATTCACTTCACTTCACTTCCGGCAACAAATACAGACAAATAACCAGACAAATACAATTTACCCTTTCAAAATGTCTCTTGCAAAGGGCTTTTTAATTGTCCTTTAATCATACCATTCTAAATTAAATCCATCTAGACCAGGGGTGTCCAACCAAAATGATCTTGCTGGCCACTTTGGAAAAAACATTATAATCTCGCGGGCCGCACATAAAAATATGTTCCTTTATATCAGATTTGAAAACAAAGAAAAACATTAATTGAGTGAAAATTTAAAACAGAATGAATTATTATTGTTTTCATTATTTTTCATGTATACAGACATAGATAATAAAATAATGTTTGTATGATAAAATAATGAAATGATCAATTAATGTTTAAAATATTAGTTGTGCCATTTTCCTGAAATTTACGGTGTTCCTTTTGAATTGATTTTTCGTTACTCATTGTTGAAATTTGATAAAGTTGTCATTCGCAAAAAAAATTAAGTATGCATTGCCTTTTATCTTAACCGTACTGAGTATCATTTTAAATTTTAAAAAACATCTCTGACTGCCTCTTGCTTCTTGGTCACTCCAAACAGAAAAGGAGGAGGAAATATGAAAGTCGTACACACTGAGAACCATGTACCATCCATAGTAAAGGATCTGCATAATGCAATTCGAAATTTATTAAAGAAAAATACTTTAGAAAAATCAAATGCGACTGTTTGATAAAATATAAATCAATTTCAATCTAAAGGACATTTCTTTTGCCAAAAAGGTTTTTTTTTTAAAAACAAGAACATATTACAGGCAAATGAGTATATATATATATATATGGTGTTTTTTGAGAGGTATAGAACTTTAAATTCCAATAAAACAACGATGTATTATTCGATTGACATGAATTTTTTTTATTCGAAAGATAATCTTGTGGCATTACATTTTAAATATGATTTCTGGCATAGGACTGCCTCGGCTGGCTCAGATGTAGTCCAATCTGGACGTCCAATTTTCGAGGACTTTTTCCAACATTTGTGGCCGTATATCAGCAATAACACGGCGAATGTTGTCTTCCAAATGGTCAAGCGTTTGTGGCTTATCCGCATAGACCAATGACTTTACATAGCCCCACAGAAAATAGTCTAGCGGTGCTAAATCACAAGATCTTGGAGGCCAATTCACAGGTCCAAAACGTGAAATTAGGCGGTCACCAAACGTGTCTTTCAATAAATCGATAGTTGCACGAGCTGTGTGACATGTTGCGCCGTCTTGTTGGAACCGCAGCTCCTGGACATCATGATTGTTCAATTCAGGAATGAAAAACTTAGTAATTATGGCTCTATACCGATCACCATTGACTGTAACGTTGTGGCCTTCATCGTTTTTGAAGAAGGATTCCACCAGCCCGTAAAGCGCACCAAACAGTCAATTTTTCTGGATGTAACGGTGTTTCGACATACACTTGTGGATTAGCTTCACTCCAAATGCGGCAGTTTTTTTTTGTTGACGTAGCCATTCAACCAGAAGTGCGCTTCATTGCTAAACAAAATTCGCTTATGAAAATCGACCATTTGTTTCGAAATAAAATTGCACAATTTGAAAGCGTTGTTCAGGCGTGAGTCTATTCATGATGAATTGCCAAACCAAACTGAGAATAAATCACTTGACAGCTGTTAAATCAGTCGCCATCTTGGAAAGTAATGCCAACTTAAACTTCTATACCTGGAAAAAATACTCTGTATATATAAATTTCCCCTCAAATATAAATTATATAATGAAGAAACTTTAAAAACATGATATTTAAAAATTTATTTAAATCAGTCGGCGGGCCGCACAACTTACGTACTGGGGGGCCACATGCCCCCGTGCGCCACGTGTTGGACGCCCCTGATCTAGACCATTTCGAATCTTCTTTTAATTACCAAAAACAATTTGCCACCAAATACAATTACTAATGTCATCAGAGGTATATGAGAATATGTATAGCAAATGATTTAAAAAATAATTACGCTACTCGAAACTGCTTGTATGATTTTCGGGCAAGGTTTACATTTTTGTGGATTGGTTTTAAATGAGATACTAATTTTACTCTTTCTCTAACAAGAAAGAATACAGCATCGATGTATTTAAAAAGAGTAAAGTAATATATGAAAATATACGTATTCATTTACAATAGATATGTATTGTTTAAAAATAAATTCAAATTTAAGTATTTATAAACCTGGACGAAACACACACATTTTAGATTTGAATATTTTAAAGTATTACGGACTGCTACTATGTTTACCAATTCTGAATCTTTTTTCTTTCAAAAAGGTTTCTAGTCTTGTTTTATTTTTTATCTAAAAACGCTTAAAAATACTTAAAACGATTTGAATTTTAATTTATATTAGAATAAATACTAGTTTTTAGCTCTTTAATTTATTTTTCTGAAGTCAAAAACTTCAAATTGCTTTTTCTCAGCTTCTTATTTTTCGTAATGATCATGTGCTAAATTGTTAACGCTTTTTTTTATATGCACTTTAAAATTTTGAAACTTTTTCTGGTTATTTAATATAATATGTTTGATAATTCTATGAATGGAATTAGTTTTTAGATGTGCAGACATTTTCTAAGAAGTCTATCAATTTAGATATATCTGTTTTTTTACTGTTTTTATAGTGTATCACAGAAAAAAAATCTAAAAACAGAAGTGTCACTCGTAATATCAAACCTATGCACACAAGTGTGAAAAACCCATCCAGGAATATCAGAAAAAATAGTTAAAAAGTACTTAAATTTGTAAAAATAGTAGGAGTTTTAACAATTTGAAATTATTTTAAATTAAAAAAATTAAGGCATACGAATAGTTTTAAGTATTTTGTTTATGATATATATATATATATATATAGTATATGTTCATTACATATGTGTTTGAATGCTCAGTACATAAATATTTTCTTATATCTATCTAAGTAAAAGAAATTATGCACATGGTACCATGTCTCTTTAAAAAGTAAATTATATTAATTTAATAAATAGTTTAAGTTACTTTTTTTTAAAAAAAATAAGGATGTATGTAGAATATATCAATCCAATTTTATGAATTAACACTGTGGAATTGTTATTCGTAAAACTTGGATGATTTTAAATGATTTTAATAGGCAGTTAGATTATAGAAATTAAAATGATTTCAATCGCTCAATATCAGATCTTTCTATTTATCTCTAAGCAATGTATTCATAATCCATACATTAAAGTTTTTTTTTTATTTTTGTAGTTTTTTTTTAATATTTTGAAAAGAAAACAGTATCAAATAGTTACATACATTTTCAAAATTTCCATGCACTTCTTTTCTGAAGGTTTTTTTTTTTAAACTAAAGTTCTTTTCGCCTATATATTAAAGGTGGGGTAGCTAAAAATGTATAAGAAATAAATGAAGATAATTGTTTGAAATATCCATCAGAAATAAAGAAAATAATCAATTCAATGTCAACAAAAGAAATGGAAGTTTAATCCCCGTTTTCATACCATGTTTTGAAAACGGTGCCATTTATTTTCTCCCGTAACCCTCAAACACTCTTGATCTACTATTGTGTTTTTGACACTCATTCCATTCTCATAGAGTATGACAGTACAAATACTTTCAGACAACTGTAATGATTTATTTGTCGATTTCAATTTATCACTACTCTATTCATATATAATGAATGGTGGTGGAGAGAGAAAATCAATGATGGGCTTGAACTTAAAGCTACTACAACGGGAATATCCCATTTTCATCTTGAAGTACATAGACTTGAAGTTATAATGTATTTAATATATATCGTTTAATGTAAAAAGTTACTTTTCTGCCCTTGTTTACAAATCTTTCCTGATTACCACAATATACTTAGTTGTATATTAAAATATCGCTTAACTGCGAGGTAGCATAATATTTATATCTGTTACAATTAAATAGTTGTAACGAATCAAATATACTATTAAAGTGAGAATAATGCATTTTCATTACTAAAAAAACTTAACACACTCTACAAGAAGAAATATTAGTAGCTCAATTTCAATATTGCTATATTTTAAAAGTTTATTTTTACTGTGAAATAATGCGATATGAGATTTTACTAATCGGATATTTTATATAAGACAACATATAAACCAGAACTAAAATCGACATTTGTGTAATATATGTCCAATATTTCTTGCCCATTATAAATGAATAAGTTTTCAAATAGTGTCAAATTAAATAAATTATTTACTTTAAGTAAATAGTTCATGAAACAAAACCCAATTTCCTTTAAAGGGCAGATGACAAAAAATAATAATTGTTTTTCGAAATGCTCATTTATATTGCCGTAACTTACGTAAGCAATTATCAATCTTTTTCGTATCCTACATGTAATAATAATGGCAATCAAGTTTTTTGTCATACGTGATTCAGTAAATTTTATCAAAAATTTTATTTTAAGAGACTACAGCATTAGACTTCTCAATCATATTTTCTTCTTTTTTTATATATTTCTACTTCTATAATCACATTGAACTTTCCAGGAGAATCAAAACTGAATAACGTATATAACTATTCATAGTATTTAATAATTCTAAGATCCATAATTAGTAGGATCATGAAAAAATCAATGATTTTACATGCAAGAAGTCTATTATTGAAATCAAAGATGAACGTAACCCTTTAACTGTAAATTAAAAGTTATGCTATTTGTTCACCAGTGCCTCTATTTTTTACACAGGCACGAGTATGCGGTATATTGGAAAGAAAAGAAAAATCATAGATACGCAAATTTCCCTCTAAAATGAATAAATGCTTCGCTAAGACAGTTAAAAGAATTGTATTGTTTCCCAAAGCCTTCGGAATAGTTTTATTAGTATCAGCAAAATGAAAAAAAAAAATCGTACGTTGGAGAGATGTTTATATACGTAGGGGACATTTAACGCACCGGTTGAACGAGACGTATAGATACACCGGTCAATGGCGCACGCAGGAATTCTACCAGGGTCGAAAGTCCACCATTCTCGTATCATGCTCCTATACGCTACCTAACATTATATTTTGATTTTGTTGATTTTCGGGAACAAAAAGCAGTAAAAAATTAAGTTTTTATTAAATAATTAGCATTAATTAATAAAATTATTTTAATATCAAATAATTATTAAATTTTACTTACAATATACATAAGATTATAACCCATCGGGAAAAAAATCAAGGGCTATGGGGGCTCGACATGGGGACCCCTCCCCCTTGTGTGGGCCAATGACACTGGTGTAAGTTAAAGGTTTAAATATATGATATTGAAGGTAAACATGACATTTATTTTCCATTTAATATATTGATTTTAATCTCTATCCACTGATCGTGAGATTTATTTTTTGTTTCTTAATACCAAGGTTCGTTGCAAATTTCAGGATCCTTAATATTTCTTGAAAAGCAAAATAAACCGTAAAATGCAGAACTAAGAGGAGTCAATGAAGAAAAAGCGACAGCTGATAATAAATGTCTAATGTTAACCTTGATTTGAAGACGACTTTTCTTTCCCAAAAAATTTTTGAATGTCCTTAGCACAATTAACATACGTATTTAGGTTTACACGGTAAAGAGTATAATTGTATTTTAAAATTCAATACGAAATTTGTGTTGTTTTTAAAAATAAATCAGTAAGGGGATCTTTCTTTAATGAATTGCGCAGCCAAACAAGCATTGCTGGTTTGTACGAAATATGCTTTAATTATTGTTGGATTTTACACAAATGCTTTAGTTTTCTTTAGATATAAATTTTTCATTTTAATCAAAGATGTATGAGCTGCATGAATTTTTTAATACATAAGATATATTTTTGTATAATTTCTATAAATATTTCCCAACGGAGTATTTCAATAGATGTTAAACTCATCTTATATAGATTCCATCCTTAATTATTTAAATTAAGATGACAATGTTTATGGTTATGTACATTATTTTCTACATTCATATCCTTTAAATCTCTTAGATATTTGTTTATAACATTAGTTATGTTTTTAAAACAATTATATGATTTAAAACAAAGCTTCCCAAAATTTAAATTACTCATAACTTTTTTAAAAAAAGATAAGTTATTACTTAACGTTTGTTCTCATAATTTTAGATCAAATTATTTATTTAATATTCAAAGTTGCCATTTCAAGTTTAAGAATCTATACAATTATTTCTGTACATAGTATAACATGAAAATATTAATATTTCATGAAAAATATTAATATAACATATTAATATGAAAAATATTAATATAACATGAAAATATTAATATTTCATATTAACATGAAACTATTAATTTTTTTTGTTACCATAAAATTCAGATAAGAATATATATCATATACTTTAACAAAACTAGATTTTGAATGTTTAATAATAATTGAAGCAGAATTAAAAACAAACATATTGTCAAGACATAATAATAAAAATTGTAAACTTACCTTTTTCTTTTTGCACAAATTATTTTCCACTCCTTCACTTGTTAATTCTAAGAGTAATAACAATTTTAAAATCAAATTAATATTACGTATTCCGCCTACGTACAATGGTCTGCTCTGGTTAGACTAACAAGTGACCAGCATAAATGACTTACTTGTGATTGGGGCAGAAAAATCCAACTCTCTTGTGAAAAAGGCTATGACTATCCAGTTTCACCAGATCACAATCTGGATTGCACTGGACTTTCTGAGGAGGACTTGACATCCGATTCCCTTATTTTTATAATAAGAATATTATAATTTTTGGTGAACAAAAATCTTCTGGAGCTAATCTGACTTATGCCAGTTCTTTCAAGGGCAAGCAACAACAAGTGTAAAGTACACTGGCCTCAAAAAGTTAAGGTACAACATGTTTTTCGAAGCTCACCATAAAAAAAATGGCAGTAACAATAAAATGCATAGTTTACATGAATGATAATAACGAACTTTAAAAACATTAATGCAAAAACGATTGTTACAAATTTTATTTTATAGAAAAGAACGTATATTTATGAGTGAGAGAAAAATATGCAAATATCAAGCTTTCGTACTTTTGTGTGTAAGTTGTGTTGATTTTCAACAGTTGTTGGCAGTTTCGGTGACAATAGTCAATAGAGTTTAGAAAATGTCTCAGAGACGTCGTTTACCCAATTCGTTAAGGTGGCGGGCAGTTGGATGGATGGAAATGGGATTGTCGCAGGCTGATGCTGCTAGACGTCTCAATGTGTCTCGTAGTGTTGTTCAGCGAGTTTGGAATCAATACCAATCCGAAGATTCTGTGTCCAGAAGACCTGTTCCAGGCCAACCACGAGCTACAACACCTGCAGAAGACCGTTTTCTAGCTCTTTCGGCACGAAGGAGAAGAACCACTACTGTGCCGCAGCTCGTTGCAGACCACTTTCAAGCATCAGGAAGAAGAATCTCCGCTACTACGGTGCGAAATCGTCTTCACAATGCAGGTCTGTATGCAAGAAGACCAGTTGTGTGCGTTCCCCTCAACGGATGGCAGCGAAGGAACCGCTTATGCTGGGCAAGAGAACATGTTTCTTGGACACAGCAACAATGGGCTTCTGTGCTGTTCACAGACGAGTCCAGATTTACAATGGAGAGTGATTCAGGGCGTCTACTGATCTGGAGGGAACAGCGCACTAGATACCATCAATCCAACACTGTTGAAAGACACAGTTATAGAGGTGGTGGAACCCTGGTTTGGGCAGGGATCTCGCTCGGTGGCCACACTGACCTGCATGTGTTCCATGGAGGAACCGTAACTGGTCTTATATATCGGGATGAGATCCTTGATCCATATTTCCGCCCATATTCTGCTGCTATTGGTAACGACTTCATTCTGATGGATGATAATGCACGACCTCACCGAGCTCGGATTGTTGAGGAGTATCTGGAGGATAACGATTTGGAACGAATGGAATGGCCAGCTTGATCTCCAGACCTGAATCCGATAGAACATCTTTGGGACTATCTTGGCAGAGAGGTTGCTGCTTTAAATCCGCCTCCAAGGTCGTTACATGAGCTGAAACAAGGCTTACTCTGTGTCTGGTCTTCGCTTCCTATTCCGGTGTCCGACAACTTAATAAACAGCATGGGAAATCGATGCCGCCAATGCATTCAAGTTAGGGTGGACACATTCCTTATTAGAACCCATTTTTGTATTGTGTTTTTGCCATTTTACCATATAACACTGTGATGTGCTGTTTTCTCCAAGAATGGACTTTTCCGCAGAGATTGCTTTTTTGTTATAAATCGTTTTTGCAATACACTTATACAAATTTCTAAGACGCATTCAATAAAAACTATTTAATGCACATATCCTACAAATTTTTTGTTTCTACATTCATTCATTTGCAAATTAGACACAAAAACCTAGTTGTACCTTAACTTTTTGAGGCCAGTGTATATATTCATCTTCAACCACCGTCAGATAGTTCGATTTTCCCAGTCATTACATTGCAAAAAAAAAGTATGACACACACTCTAATTCACTTTTATAAGATATAGAAATGCATGGAGTTGATAATTTGGAAAAAATGATTAATTATTTAATAAAAAATTACATTTAATAATAGCATATGGTTAAAACTGCTGCCACTAAGATTAACAAATGGGAAACTTACACTTTGAACTAGCACTATTTAACATTCAATGATTTCTTCTTTAAAAAAAAGGTTTTATGATTGTTATTTTGGTTTTGTAACTACCACGATGACAACGGAGAGTTTACAATTTTTCAGCAAGCTATTTTCTACTTGGTTTTAAAACTATTCATTATGCTATTAGGACACCAGCGCAAAGAGTTAAAATAATAAGTAAACATTATCCCAAGATTTGTACAAATCCGTCCGCCGAGGAGTGAAGGCCAATAATCTTTTTACTAAAGGCTTAAACTGTATATGAAGTAAATAAGGAATACAAATCATATAAATATCTTTTAATTTGTTTTCTTTGTAGGCAATGATAAAACATCTGAAAAATGAAGCCATTTTAACAAAATCTTACGTTGAGTACAATTGTGTGGGCCATACATTACAACATCAGCGTTACAGGTTGATGGTTTAAATTGAATAGGTTGGAATTGAATACAAATATATATCACAGCATATTAGATTATTAAAACATTTATTAAAACATAACCCTTCCTTTAATAAACCACAAAAAATATTAACACTAACAAGTATAGATAACATTTTTATATTGGCATTAACATGCTAATGTATCAAGGAAAAACAATTTAAATTTATTCTCTTTTTATGCAAATAACAACTGAATACAAATGTATTTAATAATATATTATTTGCAGAAATCTAAAGAGATATAAGGAACTTTAAACACTCTTTATGTCTCAAGTACTGTAAGTATCGAATTCTTCAATATAATTGCATCAGGGAATATAATAAAGCTCTTGAATCAAATAACTCATTTAAGCTTCAGTATAGATTATATATAATTGTCAATAAACTTAAGTGGATATTGTTAAGCCAGACAGAATATTTATGTCTACGTATTATGCTTAATTACTTACTATAGTGATTATATGCATTTGTGATACCAATTCGCTGAATAAGTTAACTGTATTCATAAGTTTTCCTTAAATATATTATTACGCCATCACAGATTTCCTGCGTTAGGTGAATATTGTCGCTTACCAGGGGGAATATATGCAGTCTAAGGACGAGGAAATTATTTTCAGGAATCGCGAGAGCAATTTTTTAAATAAAGATAAAAATTTATTGCAGATGGCCTTATACAGTAGAACATATTTTACAATATCATTTGTAATATGGAGATTATCATAGTTGTTAATGTCATTTTCAGTGCATTGTTACGTTTTCTTCATTTAAGGTGGCAGGGTACGAGTTATAAGAAAAATGACAATGATATTAGAAAAAAAATAATTCTCCTATGTATATGTATTATATAAAATTGCTTTTGTCTTAGAAACATAACAAAAACCTAACCATTTAATTTTTCATAGAAAAATATAAAAATTCATGTGGTGATTTTAAAATGTTACTCCTATAATTATTGGCATACACACGTAAAATTTGATTTACTCGTATTTCGAACTATGTATATAACAAAGGCTGTTACGTGATTTCGTATAACATTATTGATATCCGTAAAATGACTTTTTCTGAATGTTTTTAGACAATTCCTTGACAAATATATGAAATCGAAGTTCAACTATTTAAAAAAAAAAGTACTGTTTTGATTCGAAAATACATACACATTTTTGTTGCATGTACTCCTGAATATAATTAAGAAAAATATCAAATAAATTGACACTACTAGAAAAAAAGCCTTAGCGCTTGAAAAAAGACGAATGTTTAGCTGAGATTTTTTCACACTTGTGAGATCATAGAAAAATATATAAATACATTTTAGGCTAAAAGGTTTTATTCGATTTTTTTCCCATTTTTTCTGAAATGAATTGTATTGTGTCCCCTTCATTAAAATGTATGCTGATGAACCTTTAGTATCTTCATCAAGCTCAGAATATAAAACATACTACACAATGATAACTAGAACGCTTTAAGCTCCATTAGTGTACAACTATAATTTTATCCGTAAGCCCATAAACTGCTATGCGTGCGTATACCCACATCCAAATATTTTGGTTGCAGTTGTAATTTCACACATTCTAGGATTTACAAAAAAAAAGGAAGAAAAGTAATCATAAATATAATAAATACATAAAAAGAACACATTTTATTTTATCCGACTTCCTGCTTGAAAGAAACATTATTTTTTTCACTTTTTTGCCATTTGTTTTAAATTGCTTTCTTCGACATGTTCTCTTGAATGTAAGATTTTCTAATATTATTTTCTTTTCTTCAGTAAAAACCTTTCAATAGCTCTATGGTCATCTACTAACCCCAGAATCCTGAAAAATAAAATGAAAATAGAAATAAAAAAAACATTACGGATCTTGAATAAATGACGTAAAACAACAAAATCGTTTTGGCATTGACTTCAACCAAATTCCATGCCAATTCTATTGTGATAAAAATAACTTTCTTCCAGGACATAGGAGAATTTTGTGAAAAATGGATAAAATACGAAAGAAAATCCCCTATTCTGAGGTTGTTGAACATTTAATAAATGAAATGGACTCTTCCACCTTTCTATTTTCCATTTCTTCTTAGGAAAAAAAAAAAACTAATGTATGTATGAAAACGCTTTTCAAATGTGTGAGTTTCTCATCATGCAAATGGTTGTAGAAGTAACGCTATTTCGTATTCGATTAACTTATAAGCCGTATATCCGACGAACCGTAATTGGGTTGACTTCATTGAATTTTCATGAAATTTTAATTGGACAAAAGCTAGAAATATTGCAATTTTTTCTCTCACCCTGAAAAAAAAGGGTATTAAGTATTCATTAGAGATAAACAAAACAAAAATCTGAAAATGTTAACACAAACATTTAAAAACAATTTAGCGTACTAAGACTAAACATCAGAATTAAAATCAAAATGCATTCATTGAAATTCTATGCCAGTTTTATATATATATATATATATATATATATATATATATATGTAATCATTCATTTTAATGTATTGAATCTTCTTAAAACAAAATGATGATTAGAAAACTGCTTTAGTTATATTTACACTCGAATGATTCATGCTAATTATCACATCGAGAAATTTTAACTTTGACGCAATTGCCCAATATATGTTGTCTTCTCTATAGCAAAAATTGGCAGTTAATTTCAAACCAAGGAAAAAATATGTATTTCCATTCTAATTTCAATTGAGAAAAACTCAAAAGATGTTTTAAATGCAACAATTTTATTTGGAATTATACCAATACAAGTAAACTTATTATTTATTGTGTTTTTTTCGTTTTATATGAAATTCTGCCGTGAATTTAAAAAAAAGTAATCAAAAATAAGAGGGGAAAAATGTCCTCTTTTCAATTGTAGGTGTTTAAAAACTTCTTCTAATGTAGTGTATTATCTGGATACATTCGTTGTACAAGTTACAAACTTAAAACATTTTAGTGATATCAAAAATGAAACATTAAGCCAAACTTATCATCAATATCCATATGATCTAAAATTATAAACACTTCTTTTGACAAAATTCAATTTCACAAAGGCAATTAAATTTCTACAAGCACGTGTCATAAAATACTGTTTTGAAAGTATTTAAAAGTACACAGAGAACCTAGAAAATTTCACCTACAAAATTTCATATTTACCGATTTTTTTTTATTTATTGCATTTTCTTGTGGCTTATATCATTGAGAAGCATGTCACCAAATTTCAGGTCAATTAATAAACCACTTTTTAAGGTATTTGAAGTTTTCTTAGCTATAGTTTTGGTTTCGGTTTCATTTTAAAGCATATTTATAATCTTAAATCCAATTAATTAAAAACATTTTTAAGCACAATCAAATGTTTTGTGTGAATCGTTTATTAATTCTAATTTTCATTACTAAAATCATTTTTCAACATCTGGACTAATTTATTAGAGTAAAACTACCACAATGTTCTACTATCCCGTAATATAATATAATATATATATCATTCAGCCAGTGCGTTACCACCTACTGGCGTATATACACGCTTTTCTGAAGTACTAAATTTTTTACGCTGCTATCCGCAAAACTATTCCTTAGACTTTTGAATGCAATAAAATGACCTTGGCAGAGATTGCGAAGCATCACCTTAAATTAGAGGAGGATTTGCTTATTTATATCTTTTCTTATTTCCTACATAACACCGCATATGCGAGCCTATGTAAGAAACGGTGTCACTGAGGATCGATGCAGCTGTTTGCTTACTCATATTATTTCTTCTCGCATTCATATTACGCTAAAACGATGGTTTTAAAATTAGGGGAACATATGTAAGAGATCAATTAGTTTCTTAATCTTATGCACTGAATTCAGATCAAAAGAATATATCTGGTCTCGCTATTGATTTCGAAATTATAAAGTGTGAAAATGAATTTAGAAAAAATAAAGCCACCCTATTGTACATTAAAAATCTTTCTCTTTAATGGTACTCTGGTTTTCTTCTTACCATTTTCTATTCGTATTGATATTAATGAAAATTCAGAAGAAAAAAGACTAGTTTTTACTCTAGTTTAAAATTTAGGGAGGAATATGAATTCAAAAATTAAATATGTAAATTATCAGAAATAAAGAAGTTGCATACATTTATATATATATATATATATATATATATATATATATATATATATATATATATATATATATATATATATATATATATATATAGTTTAGGAAAAAGTTATACTGATAAGTTTTACAGGACTTTATATTAGACAAAACATTGGAAAAAATACAGTAACTTAAGTGAGATAAAAAAATGATAGCTTATATTTTTA
Organism: Trichonephila clavipes; assembly: GCA_019973935.1. Classification (NCBI taxonomy): domain Eukaryota; kingdom Metazoa; phylum Arthropoda; class Arachnida; order Araneae; family Nephilidae; genus Trichonephila; species Trichonephila clavipes. The sequence continues at coordinate 3,739 of BMAU01018321.1, read as the reverse complement.
ATGCATAATATATATTTTTTTTCATGTAGAATAAAATGGATCACATTTTAAAATGAAATCAGTACGTATTTAAAATTGATATATTTCTAAAATTATACTGAAAAAACTATTCATACAAACATGCAATTTATTTATTCTATATACATGCATTTATAATATTACAGATTTGGTTGATTTATTTTGTATATACCATTTTTAAAAATAATTTTTTAGAAAATTTCTGAAGACATTTTAGTTCAAAATTATTTTTCAGAACTCGTCAAGAAGGTCCAATATCACACATATTCAATACATATATCTGAGTATGAGGGAAACGTAAATTTATTCACGTTACTATACGGATGTAACATCAAGGAAATTAATAATTTAAGGGTTATATAATTCAAATGGATACAAAAATTTGTGGTATTAAACTGAATCACAGACTGAAAGGAACCTAATCAATAATATTAATTGGGCACTTCACGCACAGGGTACGCCATACCCAACGCCCAATTTTTTTTCAAGACTCCATCTAAACCTTTTTTCGGAAAATGAATATTTTCTCGTGTAGCTGACTTTAAGGTCATATCATTTAAGGGGTCTTAGCTTGTATGCGAATTATAAATGCATATTTTTGGATATTGCTTCTTCGGGTATGTCATACCCTGTGCGTGAATCGCAATTACAGTACTAAATGCATGAGCACGCCTTAAAATCTTTCTTATGCAATGAAACATTATTGTAGTATTGATAATGAAATTTGGTACTTAAATGATTTAACAGATACAGTATGTAATAGATATAGTATAACAGTATTTTCGTATGAAGAAAGTCTCTTTGTGGGAATGATGAGGAAGAATGGAATAACGAAGAGTATAATAGCAAGTATGATTCCTCTACTGAAACATATCCAGCTAATGTAATGGAGTGAGTAATATCATCCTTGGTTAACGAACCAAATCATATCGAAAAACTAGAAAATCTAATCGTTAGCCTATGGCAATATTTTTTATGTTGTTGAACGTAGCGACAGTAAATGGTCAAATTATTTTGTGTGTCAAGTAGTCAGAAACCACCTAATAAACATCAAACCAGACATTGAATTCTGAAACGCTTTGGATATCGTTTAACAGAAAAACGTAAAACCAGCAAGCAAAGACTTTATGAAATTTAAAAAAATGTATATGTAAATTAAAATCAAGTGAAAACATCGCACTCACTCCCGACGAAGCCTAATGGAGAGTATAAACAATGTACTGAATACCCTAATTAAAAAAACAGAAAAACTAAATTTGCGTGCGAAAAATGCATTAAACATATTATATTTTCTACTTTTTTAGCTTTTCCCATCTATGTATGCAAATGTAACGGTTAAAACATAATGTCAACTCCCTTGAGTACAAGATACCCTCCACGTTAAGGTCGTTTATTTCACGCGTGAAGTGCCGGGTTAAATGTATAATGAATTAACATTGTTTTTCTTCAGTTTATATTTCATGAACCTCATTATAAAAAACGAACATTTCTTAATATAAGCCTATGCGTACAAAAACCGAGAATGTAGGGGTTTTTTAAAAAAAAAAATTTGCCAACACTTGAAACTTATATACTTGCCAAACTGAAAAAAAAACCCCCAAATATTGCGGTTTTAATACTTGTCAATTAGAGAGTAAAGTGTGTAGAATATTTTACAATGAAAGTGACGTAAAGTAAAATACCAGACGCCAAACATTAGTAACGCTATCTAAAGCTAATATTTTTTTATTCTTTTATTTGTTAAAGTGTGCAGTATCTGTGCTAGTCTTACTTTCTGTAACATTTTTTTTTTTTATTATTTTAAAAATGAACCGGTTTGCAATTTTGTGTACGATAAACTACAGACAGTTGATCACATGCTTTACATGCTTAAAAGTGGTTTTCAGGTGATATATCTACAGGTGATCCCGTTTGCTGAAATTGTTTATTAGTATGACTGCTCAAAATTTCTCTGTAAAAGAGAAATTAAAAAACATGTCAAAATAAAATTTAAAAAAACGTAGTAATCGCACAATCAATATTTCTTATCCTAAAGAAAATTCTAAGGTGGGGTGATTGAATTTTATGAACTGATCAGAAACTTGGATACTGACATTAACTTTGAGCGATTTATGTAACTTTTTTAGAAGATAAGCCACATATTTGTTAAATATTATAAATTTTTATTTTAAATTAATACATTGAATTTAGCATATATTCAATTTATTCTGCAATTGTTTTAGACTTGTTTTATACAAATGGTTTGTACTCTAATGTACGCACGCAAGAAGTTATAGGCGTAACAAGATTAAAATCTTTCTAAAAATCTTGAGCAGGGCAAGATGGGCCAAGGACGAAAGGCGGTCATGAGCAGAGTTGAAAGATACTCAGTCAATCAGACCAGCCAAACCCGAGATCTGTATCCTGAGAAGAAGTGAACCGTATTTGACATCTGAGACCTCATACTGAATGTCTCGGCGGGAAGAATCGCTCCTGAGAAAATTAAGACATCCGCCCGAAGAGCCACCGAGTTATGGTCATTTTAAAATAATGAAAATAGTTTAAAAATTAAATAAAGTAGAAGCAGGACACCCAGCAACTCGAAACTTTGTCTGGTTGTGAGAAGACAAGAGGAATAAATTCGAACCGGTCCGGAGGCTGTAATTGCAAATGGGACGGCGCTAGCTCGAGAAAATAAAACGAAGCTAACTCCCGGGTGTTGGAACAACTTTCACGTAAATGGTCAACTACATCCCAGCAATACACAGAGTAGTAAGTGTGATTCCAACGTTTCATCCGTCGATCTCTATAATATCGTAACGTCATCAAAAGATCGAACCCCATAGGAAAAATATGGAGATTCTAATTTTAGTGATAAAATTAGAATCTCCCCCTAGGCCCACTCTCTACACACGAGTTAAAACATTCGAGATCCATTTGCGAAGTTCAAAATCCTCGGAGCTATGCGGGATTTAAAAAAAAAATAAAAAACTTCAAAATAAATTTAAAAAGTTTAAATATAGGTGAAGAAATAGGGATATGGACCTGAAAAAATATATCTAGGATGCTAATAGGAAGAACAATCGAACCCAGCTGGTGCGGTCGAACTAGGTGGCAAAGGATTCGAGTTATTTGAGGGGAAGCCCTGTAAGGAGAGGTGGCCAATTCCACGTAAAGCTTGCGCAAATACGAAAATATGGCGGACCTCCAAAAGTCAAGTTCAAGCTCAATTCTTTAGGGGGGTGAAAGTTTTTCCAGTTCCTATAGGATTAACATGGGAGCATGATACTTTAGTGCTTTAGCCCTCCCAATGCCTACACAATGGGAATGAAGCAGATGACTGGATGGGTCTCGACGAGTGGAACACCTGGTTAAAATTTCATGTCCGAGACTCCAACGGGAGCAAAGATATTTTGAATTTAAACAAATTTAAAAAGTTTAAGACAGTTAAAAACTATAGAAGAAATAGCCCTATGAGCACACAAACACACACACAAAGGTGAAATTATAATTATTATAAGAGCAGATAGAGAGGGATAAAATGAGCCAGGCCCTAATGGATTGTGAGGCTCGGGTGCCGAGATACTGGCTAATAAGCTAGAGAGGGGGATGTGTCCCAACAGATATGGTTTATAGCAATAGCTATGATCCCCCAAATATCAGTCCCATAGCACCAAATAAGTGGCATGTTAAAATATTAGACAACGGTGTGCGCTCGCGCATCGATGTCGTGTTGGTATGC